>JAFLJL010018028.1:10000-22500 GCA_018398815.1 Conus ventricosus
TGGACAAAAACCAAAATTAGGATAAAAAATTAAAGGGGATAAACTGTTTGTAACAGGTCGAGGATAAAAAATTTTTTTTTCCAAAACCATTGGCCCCAAACCCAATGAGAAAAGGGAGTTTTTGTCAAAAATTTAACGGGCTCCATTTTTTATAACAAATTTTAATCAACCCAGTTTTTTTTTTTTAAAAACCCCTCTGTAAAAACTTTTTCCCAGTAAAATAAAAACCCTATGACCCCAAAAATTGTGAAAAGTTTAAACCCAATTTTGTTCTGTAAAAATTGTTTTTTTTTTAAAATTCAACATTGATTTTGTTGCTTGTTTTTTAAAACCTTAATACCCTCCCCATTGTGAAGAACGACGACAACAACGTTAAGGCTTTTAAAACGCTAAGTTTTGCCAGCAAATTTTTAAATTTCCCTTTTAAAAGGGACGTCCTAACGCCCACAACCCACCCCTTTCTCCACTTTTTAAAGACAGAAATTTTCAAAATCTTGTGTCGGGGTCCCCAAAATTTTTCGTTTGGGAAAAAACTGAAAAATTTTTGGTGAAGTTTTTTTTACAACTGTTTTTTTTTTTTTTGGGGGATGTACTGTTTTTTTCCCTTTAGGGCGTTATTTCAATTTCTTTCCGTTTTTGCCCGCCCGGGGCATAAAGACTTACATGTAAAGGGCCAGAGTTGAATGTTTTCTGAAATTTTTTTTGCGGTTTAAAAAAAGGAAATTTGGGTTTTATAAATTTCAAATTTTATGCCCCTTTCTAAAAAAGGTTCAAAGTCCCTTTTTTGAGGTCAGGTTTTCAAAACTATTTTATATTCTTACTGGCCAAACTTTAAATTTGGGCTCTAAAATTGCGAATTTTGTTTTTTTCTTTTTGGAAACTTTTTGCTGTCACCCACCTCTTTGCTTTTTAAATTTCACCATCTTTAGTGCCCTAAAAACCCATAAAAAGCGCCTATCTAAACCGTTCGTTTCAAAGTCCCAACATCTGAAAAGGTCTTTTAATTCTAAAGTTATCACCTTACAGGCGCTAATGTAACCCCGGGGGATTCTTCGGGCCCACGCGCATTTTTATTTACAGTTTTTTATTTTTTTTTCCAAAAACAATGTTTTGGTTTTATCGAATTTTAAACTTTCCCTGCTTTTGTCTGAAATTTTTTTTATTAAATGATCCAACCCCCCCCAAAACAAATTTTTTTAAAGGGTTAAATTGGGGAAATTGTATAATTTAAAAAAAAATCGCAATATGCAGTTTTCCCCCCCGGGTTTTAAACCCTTTTAAAAACATTTGAGGGCCCCCCCTTTTTTTAATAAGTTTTCTTTCATTGCTCGGGCTCTCCAAATAAAAACAAAAAAAGTAATAAATTGTAATGCAAATGAGCTTTTTTTCCCCCCTTTAAAAGTATTTTTTGGTTTTGGCGCAACAAAAAATCTTTTATTTACCTGAGTGTCAATTTAAAGCCCCCTTTTTTGCAAAGCTTTTTTAAAAAAAAAGTAAATGCTTTTTCGGGTTCAAAATTTTAAATATTTTTTTTTAGTTTTGCTTTGTTAAGTTTGAGAGAAAATGCCAAATTTTACTCATTGTTTCCCTTTTAAGTGAGAAAAACCCGTAATAACCTTTCAGGTTTTGTTAACGGGTTTTGTTTTGAGCCCCCCCAATTTTTGTAACCCTTTTTAAATTCCCCCCCCTTGGGGTTTCGCTTATTTTAAAACCCCTTCGATTTTTGAAAAATTATTTCTTTGGGGGAGTGCGACCGTTTTTCCCCCAAAAATTTGTTTTTTAGCATGTTCTAAAAACGAAGGCCGGTTTTGGAGTTGTTATTTTTACAAAATTTTTTAAAATTTTTTAAAAAGGGATTTCTTCAAATTTTTAATGGCCAATTTACTGGGGGGCCCGCTTAAAATCTTAAAAATTTTACAACTGATATCTTGACTTTGCTGTAAACCAACTGCCTCTTTTCAAAAAAAGGGTAAAGTATTTCCTTTAAGCAAAATTTTTTAAAACCCCCCTATTGAAAACGACCACATAAAAAAGGGGGGTTTAGTCATCCGTTGCTTTTTATCTAACCTTTTTAAACTTTGTTTGGGGTTTTGGCACAACGGGGTTGGGAGTGGCGAGGGGGATCTTTTTAAATCACCATGATCCTTTGGTGAGGTAAAGTGTACAGATTTCTTTTTCAAATTACACCTTTAGACGTATTTTGGCTAAAAATTGCAACGCCTTTCCCCAAAGGGAAAAACCCGTTTAATCCCCAGCAACAAATAACATAAAGGCTTTTAAAAGGATTGTAACAAAATTCAATTTAACTTCAAGACAGACTTTAGACAAAATTTGGGATCTTAATCATGGCCGGGCCCGCCCTTTTATTTTGGGGGCACGCAAAAGAAATTTTTAATTTTGATGGCATCCCCTTTAAAACTTTTTTTTTTGGTCCAACTTTTCGGGCCCGGGTCCCCTAAAAAGAGCAAAAAACAGCATGGAAAAACATTTATCTTAGACCTTCTAAGGGCCTAACTAGGGCGGGAAAAGAAAAAAATAAACGGACTCTTTTCCCTTTCTTACGTTTGGTTTTTGCTGGGTTTCGAAAGCCAGGCAAGTTTCAACAAAACTGATCCTTTTCCCCTTGGCTTTAAACGCACAAAAACAAAAATTAGAAAATTTTTAGGGGCCCCCAAATTTAATTTCCATTTAAAATTTTCCTTCAAGAAATTAAAAGGTCCCACATGTTTTACAAAAAGAAAGGGACGAAATTGACTTTGCTGTTGGCACGGGTTTTATACATCTCCCCTTTCTGACCTCAGACCCCGATAGGTCCAATAAAAATATAAAAAAGAAATTTTTATAGAAAGGCAATAAACAAAATTTTTGGGGAAAAAATAAATTCAAAACCCATAATTTTAAAAACAAAAAAAAAACACCCAAGATTAAGTCACCCAATCCCCAACCCCAAAACCCCCAAAAGTAATTGAAGACTCTCAAAGCTCGGGGGTTTTGTTCGCGTTTCCCATGAATAGGAAAAGACACGTTTGTTTTTGGGTTAAAAGGCAAAGGTTTGCCTTTTGGTTTTAAATCTTACTAAATAGAAACCCCAACTTTTTAACGGGGAAATAATGCCAAAAAGGCTGGGGCCAAAAAAGCCAACTACTTTGCTTGCAGAAAGAAAAAAACCCCAGCTGACAATACCCCCCAAATATTCCGGAAAAAGGGGTTTCCCAGGGCTTTACCAGCAAATTTTTTTTAAAAAACCCTTTCAAGATATCAAGCTTTTTTTTTTACCCTTTGTTTTTATAAAGGGGAAAGATGGAGGCGATGGGGGGAGGTAATGAACTTTGACCCGCCGCCTGTAATAGCCTAAACCAGTGAAACTTATTGAAAATCCTAAGGCTGTTATAACGTTTTCCAATGTGACTCCCTGTTTCTTTTAAAAAAAATGTTCTTTTCCCGTTTGCTACTTTGGGCGTCTTCATATTTTTTTTTTTCGATTTTTTTTCTCTTATTTTTTTCACTTGAGTTAATAATAGGTTCGGTTAGTAGTCGCCCACTTCTAGTTTGCTAAATTTCTCTTGTTCAAGTTTTTTAGTCTTTGGGGTTTTCTTTCTTTAATTTCAGGCCCTAAGTTGGCGTAAACACCTCAACGGTTTTTCTTTTTCTTTTTTTTATACCCCCAAATTTTGTTCCCCTTTTTTTGCTAAATTGTTTGTTAATTCGCCTCTAAAGGGTTTTAAAGAAAAAAAGGGGGCTAAAAATTTTCGAAAGGGCCAAGGGGGGAATTTCATTAATTTTTTTTTAACGCTGTTTCTTCTGAAAAACTGGTTTTGCTTTTTTGTATTTATTAATTCGCCTGTGATTGTTTTAAAATTCTTTAATTTCCAGTTTTGCTTTTGGTTATCTGCAGTTGGGGGAGGGGTTTTTTTGAAGTTTACAACCCCATCCCTATCTTTTTTTGGTTACCCTTGCCAAGGCGTTTTGTACGCTCGAGGGAGTTTTTTTTAAAATTGAAACCCACGGCTAAAAAACTTTGAGGGGCCCCTTTTTTAGTTTTTAAGCTGAAACAAGTTCCCCCGGGGTCTTTTTTCAAAACCCAAAGGTAATCTTTTACTTAAAAAATCTTAAAGGGTCAAAAAATTTCGGGGGGTTCTTAAACCTAAATTTTGGGTACAATAAATTTGGGCCCTTTTATTTCTTTTAAATTCACGCCGCAATGGGCGTTGACCCGGGGCTGTGTAAAAGGGATCTTTTTCACTATGTCGCCCCAGCCAAAATCAAAAACTTCTTAATTTTTCAAAATTTTCCCTTCAATTCCTGCCATTTTTTTTAATAATTAATTTTTTTAATTTTGCTTCATAAAAAGGGCCCGGAGCAAACATAGGGCTCGATTTTTTAACCCGCATAGAAAAAACGGGAAAAGCCCTTTAAAGGCGTAAAGGGAAATAAAGGGGAATATTATTTTTCCCAAATAATCCATTTATTTTGATGCAGTTTCAAATTCTTACTGCCCAAATTTCCGGCTTAGGAGCGGATAAATTGATTGTGCCAGGCTCTCCCGGTTTTTTTTCCCAAAATAGAACTGCTTCCAACAAGCCCCAAAACGGGAAAAGTTGCCCAAAATTTGGGAGGGGGCAATTTTTAAGAAAATTTCTAAAAAACTGGGGGGCAAGAAATATTTTTTTTACACAATGCGGACTTTAATTTTTAACCAATTCTGATCTATGGCAAACCCGGGGAATAAAAAGGGCTGATTTTTGCTTTTAAAGGGAATCAAAAATTGAAAAAGAATTTAAACATAAAATCCCCCGGAAGATATTAAAGCGGAAAAAAGTATGCAGTGTAAATTTTGCGTAGGGGAAAGGGTTTTTCCCCTTCCCTTTTTTTTTTTTTTTTTTTTGGGTTTTAAAAGCCTTGCCCCATTTTTTTTCAAGGGAATTAAAAGACAGTTTGTCAATGAAAAAAACTTTTAATGTTTTTCAAACGTTTATCAGTCAAAAACAAAAACCCGAAGAAAGTACAGCTTTTGAAAATCTTTTTTAGAGTTTGACTTTTGTTAAAAACCTAATTTAGCAAAACTGATTGCGCCCAAAATATAAATTCACATTTCCCAATAAATTACGAAAAAAGTGTTTCTTTAATACAACTACCCAGAAGCGGGGGCTAAAATATATGGAATTTATTTTTAAAAATGTTCACAAGATGTTTAAAGGTTTTTTATTGTTTGTGCGAAGATGAAAACCGTTCAAAAAGAAAGGTAAAAATTTTTTTTTAATCCAAAATAAAAAAAGTACAATTTTTTCAAAATTTAGGGTTTAAGCCAAAAAAATTTCTATGCAAGGGGGCAAAAACCTTATCAGCTTTTGTTTGAAATAAGAAAACTGTTTGGGGGTGGGGGGGTTTTTAAAAACCCAAAAGTTGCCCTTTTTTAAAAAAATTTACAATCTTCAAAAATTTTAGGTTTTAATGATTATTTAACAACGAAATAGGGTTTTATGGATTGACCAAAGGTTCAACAAAAGGAAAAACCATTTGCATGGAAGGGGGAGAAAGGTGAAAGACTTAAATAAACTTCAAATTGAAAAAGGGAAGAAGAAGCCAAAAACCCCGTTTAAAGTACATTTTTTTTTATTTAAATATGCCCCAGTAAAATATTGTAAATAACAAAATTTAAAGGGATGTAGTATACAAAATTTTTTTTTTCATTTTAAAAAAAGCATGTGGGTTCGGGGTTTACCCAAAAAGTGTACGGGCGCCCCCAAAGAGAAGAGATAGAGAAAGCCCTAACAAAAAAACCTTCAGTTTAAACCCAAACATTACAAAAATGAAAACAAAAACAAAGAGAAACCCTTTTTAAAAATACAGAAAAACCCCAAAACGGGGTTTTTTTCTGTTTTCCCGGGGTTTCCCTTGAAATTTTTTAAATACGGGGGCTTTCGACGGAAAAGTCTCTATCACGGGAACGAGTGTTGGCTTTTTGCAACGGGCAACGCGCACCCGCAGCTTTACCTTGGGAGGTTTGTCTTTAGCTCTGGGGTCTGTTTTTCATTAGTTTGTGGGTTGGGTTGTTTGGAAAAAAAATTTAAAAATTTAAATTTTCAAAAGAACACAGCAATGGTTCAACAAAAAACGGTTTAAACCCTTAAAGTTCGAAAAAACTGACAAAAAAATAAAGCGCTTGTTAAACTCAAACTAGGGGGGGGGGGGGGGGAAAGAATTTAATCTTTTTCGGGCCGATTTTGATAAATTAAAAAGACAAAAGTTTGATTTTTCAAAGAAAGGCGGGGCCCAAGTTTTTTAAAACAGCCAGACCCCGAGGGGAATAAAAAAGGAATGTTTAAAAAAATTTTAAACGAAACAAAAACTTGTTTAAACAGCTCACAGAAAACAAAAAAACCGAAGGGCTTTTAAATATTTTATTTATGGGGCCCAAGCAAAAAAAGGGACCGTTGATTTTTGTTTCGTTTAATTATTTTTTTTTTTTTTAAAATTTTAAATATTTTTGGCTTAAAAAAAAAGGACAGGGGCCCTAAATATATAAGGGCCCCAGATGAATTGTTTAAAGGAAGTTTTGGGGAGGGCGTTTTTCAAGGAACTGAATGTTATTGTTTTTAAAAGTTTTGGGACCCAACAAACGACGGGCAACGTTGTTAAAGGGTTTTTTCTCAAGTTCCAGGCAAACTAAAAATACCCCCGCCATTTAAAGTAATGTTAGCTTTTTTAATCGACTAGGGAAACAATAAATGAAAAAAATTCTAAAAGGGTCGGGGGTCCCTAAACACAGAAAAATTCTTTTCAAAATGAACTTAACCCCCCTTTGGGGCAGCCCGAACTGTTACACATTTTGGGACGTGCCGCTGAAAAGCTAAAATAAGGGGCTTGGTTGGTCAGGGGGCAAAAAGTCTTAGAGTTTAGATTAAAACGGGTAAGAAAGAAACCGATTGTAGGCAAGGTTTTACTTTTCCGCTCCCTCGGGATTGGGTTTTTTTTAAAGAGAGCAGTTTTAAACAAAAAAATTCAACAAAAATGTTTAAATGTGGTGCGTTTTTGGGGGGCCCTGCATCATGCCCCGCGAACACGAAGAAAGATGCTAACTATGGGAAATACGCCAAAGATTTTAATTTCCAAAGGAATACCCTTTTCCCCTTTATTTGTAGAAAAAATTGATCATTTTTGAAAACCAAAAAAACCCCCAATAATTTTAAAGTATACACATGGGTTTGGGAAAAAAAAATTTGGGGCCCAATTTAAAGTAAGAAAGGCCCAAAACCAATAGGCGAACCACCCAAAAAGTCATGTGGACTTACTCCTAATGTTTTCGCCAGCGGGCTGGCCCCCCTTACCCCTTGATACGCACAATGAGCATTTTTAAATTTCGCATACTTCAAAGCATGAACAAAAAAGAATTCTGTTTAAAAATGTTTAACAAGGGTTTTTCCCAAACCCCCAAGCCCCGCTTGAACATATAAAAATTGTAAAAATTCTGTTGACTGTAAGACGAACAAATACGCCCCCCCCAGGGTCTTTAAAATTAGTTTTAAGAACTGGAAAAAGGCGCAAAATTTTTCCCTACGTAGGTTTACGCAGATTTGGTCGTTATTGTTCCTTATGAAAGGGGCCGCACCACAAAAATTCGAAAAACATTTTAATGAGTTTAAAATTCCGAATTTTTTTGGTTTTTTTTTTTTCCTTTCTTTAAAATTTTTAGGGTTTGGATGGGTTTATTTAGACCGAATAAAAAAAAGGACCCCCAAAGCTGCAGAAAAATTCCCTTTAAAAAGCCCTGCGGGAAGTGCGGAAAAGCCTTTTTCTAATAATTAAACTTTTCTGAAAACAAATGGCCCCCTAAGACCAAAACAGTATTAACCCGCCACGCATTGTTTGGGGTTTGCGGTTTAGAAGCAAACCCCCAAAAGTTTAAACCCCAAAATAAAAAGACCTTTACAAATTAGTGGGAAAAATTTTGAGGTTTCAAACGCCATTTAAAAGCAATCTTCAACTTTAAAATTTTATCCAAAAAACATGGAAACCTTTTCCTGAAACCCTTTTTACAACTTTCGAGGGTTTTTCCCTCACCCTTTTAAAGCAAGCAGTAACCCCCGCCTTCAGGGGAGTTTCATTGCCCCATTTATCAGGAAAAATTTTTTAACATTAAAAAAACATGTCTTTCCACTCTAAACAAAACAAGATGGGTAAATTTGAGGCCCTGGCTTTGCCCAAAATCCTGCCCCCAAAAACGGGAAAAAAATTTTTTACTCAACTTTGTTAAAAAGGGTGTTTAAACCCTTTTGAATACATGAACCCGTTGGGAAAGGTTTACGAAGTTACACCCTTTCCCCCTAAAAAAGGGGCGTTTTTTTCTAGTTTAAGGAAAGGACATCAGCGCCTCCCTTTTCCAGCATGCTCAAGATGCTTTGGAAAAGTTAGATTGTAAAACGATGGGGGAATATCAGACTCCCATTTAAAGGCAGAAGTATGTTTTGTTGGCGGAAGTTCTTTTTAAAATTATAGGGGAAAAACCCGCATGAAACAAATTTCAGTTTGGATCCTGCGCCATTTTATTTCTGCACCCGGGATGAGCTGGGGCGCTTTCTTTAAAATTTTCTGGGGTACAGATTGATTTATTGCAATTTTCCCAAAGATTCGATTTATTTAAAAAAGGATTGCGGGGGGGGAATTAGTTTTGGCGTTCCCCCCCCCCCAAAAAACCCCCTTTTTTTGTAAAAACAAACAAAAAATACTTGGACGACTAAGCCGGTAAAAGGTCTAACTATCTTATGTATTTGTTTCAAACCCAAACTGTATGGTTGGGGAATGGCCCCAATCACTTCCCCTTACCCTAACTTTAAAATTTTAAACAGGCGGCGATCGAAAAATATTTTAAAAGGGATTAAAGTGGTTGGGGGTTTTTAACCCCCCATCAACAGCGTGGTTTTATTCCCCGAATTGACCTTTGAATATCCCATGAAAATCCATGACCTGCATAAAGACTACCCATTTTGCTGCAGAAAACCTAAAGAAGAACCCCGAGAGCCGCCTAAACTTGTGGCCCAAACTTTGGGGGAAAAAAATTATTTCTGTTTTATTACAGAATTCTACAATTTATTTAAAAAAACGGTTTTTAAGTTAAAAAAACTTTTCATCGCATAATTTTCTTTTGATCAAGAACAGTTCATGAAACCATACATCATGAAAAACACTGTTTTCAAAACAAAAACCACAGTGCTTTAAAAAAAAAAATTTTTTCCAAACTTATGAACAAAAAGCTGTTTTGGGAAAGGGCTATTGAAAAAAGGGAAAGCGAAAGATGTCAGATTATTTACCCGAGGGTCGAAGCAATTAAGTGACTTCAAAACCTAAATTATCAGGACCTTCAGAAGATTTCTGGGTCAGCTTTTTTTGGGATAATGAAAGAAAAAAAAGAAAGTCCCAAAATTGGGCAAGCCGTATTTATTGGGTTTTCCGTTTTAGGGAAATTTTCAAAGCTTTTTATGTTTGAATTTCCCTTTTTTTACTTTAAGCCCTCCCTATCCAAGAGTCCAGAGTACTTTTTACAGATACAGATAGTTTTGGGTTAAAAAGATTCCCTAATGAAAAAATTTATAAAGACATTGGGAAAAAGGGAAATGGCTAAAAGGGCATGCGGGGGGGTTTTCGACACATCTGATTACCCCAAAGATTTCCCCCTTTTTTGAATTACTAACAAAAATTTTAGGAAAAATGAAGGATGGGAAATTTTTGGGAAAAGGGGATTAAGGAGGGTTTTTTTGGTTTTAAAGGGAAAAAATGTACAGTGTTTTTGAAACCAGGAAAAATCATTTAAAAAAGCAAAGGGAATTTTTTCGAGCGTTGTGCAGTCAAACCCTTTCACATTTAAACTACAAAGAAGCATTGTTTGGCATTAAAACTTTTCATCATGACAAAGAAAAAATGGGAAACTAATTCCTTTCATGAGATCAACACAACAGTTGTAACAAGAAGTCCAAAAAATAAACAAAAAAAAAACGGGTGTTTGGTTTTAAACCGGGGTTTTCATATGCAATTGGGCACGGGGGAACCCTAAATTAAATTAAAAACGGAAAAAATGCTGGCGGAATTTTTCTGCAGTTCTTCCCTTTTACAAAAAATCTTTGAGGAGTGGTTGGGTTTTTTGTGTTCAATTTCTCGTAATTTAAAACACGGGCGGATTTTCCCTTTTCAAAAACTTTTTTATTTCATATGGGGCAAAAACTCCAAACTGGTTTGGTTTTCCCTGATGCGAGTGGGCCCCCCCCCGGTTCCCCGGTAAATAAAAGGGAAACCTTTTCTTTTAAACCAAACGGTAAAAGTTTGCCGGATTAAGGGTTCCTTTTAACAGCAATTTTTTTTTTTTTTTTGATTGCTTTTAAATTTTTTTTAGCCCTTTAAATTCTTAAATTTTTCATTGCGCGCCCAAAATGAGGGGTCCCTTTAAAACCCTTCTTTGTTCGGAATTTTCAATCACTCTTGTGGCTGGGAGAAGGAAAAATTTTTTCGGCTAACTGTTTTTTTAAAGTTTTCAACTAACCTTTTGATCTGTGAACCCCCCGGAAAGCCTCTTTTGGGGGTAACTCAATTTTTTCAACAATAATTGATTCACTTGGCCTTTAAATTTTTTTCCACATCGACTTGAAACTTTCAGGTTTTAAATTTGTGGCCCCCTCGTTGGTTATTGTTGTATAGCGACAGCAACAGCAAAGCACTCTTTTGTGTTAAAGGTCCGCATCTTTGTTTTCCCTTTAAGCCATGCAATGGGCTGTGATGCGTAAATTTAAACTTTTTTGGGCAATCGATAGGGGGGTAAATATAGAAAGATCCATTTGATGAGTTCGTTTTGGTAAATTTTTATTCACAAAATGTGGTCTCTGTATTCGTTTGGGGGGGCAGGTAAATAAAATTTTTCCAAATCGCTTGTTAGATAACCATTCTTTTGCTGTTTGTTTTACTGACTCCTCCCCTTTGGGTTAGCTTTTGTATTGCTGTGATACCCTTTCCAAAATCCTTTGGGGGAATAATAGATTTTGTTCTTTTTTTTTTCGGGCCAAATTTTTTGCAACAAAATACCAAGGTCATACCAAAGGCCCAAAAAACGCGATTTTTGCATCTTTTTTTTTTCCTGTTTGGGTTTATAAAAATCAAAGAATTTTGGTGGGGGCCAAAGTCTGGACCCCGGTTTTTCCCTTTTCTAGATAAAATTGTTTTTTTAATTGCTTGAACAACATCTTTAAATATGTAAGCTTCATGCCCCCGTTTTTTTTGTGTGGGATTTTTAAAAACTAAATCCAAGGGCTCTGTTTTTTATAGGCGTCCCTTTTCAGCTGGGAAATTTTTCCCAAAAACTTTGTTTTTCTTTTTCTCTCGCCGTCAAACCCCCAGTTTACTAAATGCAAATTAATTCCGCCCAAAAGCAAGCGGGATTTACCAAAAGCGCCACCCATCCATTTAAAAGCGGGAAACCATTTTTTATAAATGTAATTTTTTTTTTACATATTTAATTTTCTGGAATTATTCCTTGCTTGAAGAAAATCTTTCGTGGCACCCAAGGGGCAATGAAAGCATTTAGCTTTGCTTTTAAACCCAAAGTCTAGTTTGGCCCCAAAAACTGCTGGTTTAATTCTTAACAGGGTTTTACCCCATTGAGGAATCCTTCACTTAGTCCTCCCCAAAAAAACGAAAGGTTTTACAAGGTTTTTAACATTTTTTTTGTGCTAAATTTTTTTAAAAAAAATAATTATAATTTTAAAAAAAAAATGAACATTTATTTAACTAAATTTTCAGCTACAAGGGGGCCTAAACCCTTTCCCCAACTTTTGAAAGACCAAGTTGATGGCCCAAACCCGTTATGCCCCCAAAAGGGAGGGGTTGAAATTTTTTTGGGCGTGTGGGAAAAAAAAAAACAGTTTCCCGGGAACTGAATTCAGCCCTTGAACAAAATTCAAAAATGTCCCCCAAGGGTTAAAAAAGTATCAAAAACAGGTAAAAAGCGCAGCTGGGTTTTTGAATGGTGAAAAGTGTTGGGGGAAAAGGGGGGGGTTTTTAGTTTGTACACATAAATAGTCAGTTTGATTTCTCCCCTTGTTCTTAAAAAGATCTTACGTTTTTAAATTTTTCGCAAGATCCAGTTTTAACAAAGTCCATTAGAGTCTTTAGGGGTTATCATACAACCCGATTTGGAAAATTGTTTTTTGCCTTAATCATGGGATTAAAAAATTTTAATTCAATAATTTGTTTCCCCTTCCCCAAAAAGAAAAAGCTGGAAAACTTTAGAACCAGAATCAGGAAAAATTGAAACAGTTTGGGGAAATTTAAACCCAACCAGAAAATCACCCGAATCAGAAAAAACTGAATCAGGGGGGGCCAGTGAAAATGTCCTCATCCCGGAAGTGTTTTTAAAAAGGGGGAAAAAAAATTTGCAGAGTGGAAAAGACAAAAAAAATTAAAAGTTACAGAATTTTAAATTTATCATAAAACATAACACCGCCAGCGGGCCCGAAAAG
>JAFLJL010018028.1:45435-54932 GCA_018398815.1 Conus ventricosus
TTCTAAGAAGCATGATAGGACATCCCTCTTTCAACTCCCAAGTTGTGTGGAGGGATACCTGGTGGATTTAGGCTGTTTAGAAATTCTGTTGGGTAAATGGGGCAATTTGATTCTCATCTGGCAGAGTGTCAATAGACGTGTAGTTTGGATGGGCCTGGCTGAATCCCAAGAAGATTGTCATTGATCTTGTTGACAGCATCATTCTTTGGAGCCAAAATGGCTCGCTCACAGAGGCAGTTCTTGTTGGAGGATGTGTTGGGCCAGATTGGGAAATACCTTGTTGATGAGGGCATCTTCTGTTTACAAGCATGTGTCCAAAAGGGAGCTTGATTTGTTCAAACCCCGGATGACGGAATCTGGTCATTTCCAACCTGAAGAAGTTGATTTGCAAAACCCTCCCCGCGGATTCCTGGCCGTGTAGGTGAACCCCCATGTTGGTAGAAAGGGCCCAAACCGATGGACAATTTCGGCCACAGGTAGGAAGCTTGATGCATGCATGACTTCATCAGCTCTTGTGCCTTGGTGATAACAGGGAGGTTTGTCGAAAGCTCCCGAAAGGACAAAATGTCACACCACCCCTAATGTTTTTGTTATTGCGCCAGGTCCTTCAGTGTGTATTCTAAAGCTTCAAAGGCCCTCTTGTTGCTCATGGTCGCCTCATCCCAAATGATGACTTACATCTTTAGGCACCTTTGCTTTGGACGACCTCTTTGAATGTTGCAGGTTGGTGACTCCTGTCTGGACAGATCCGGTGAAACTGAATGCTGAGTGTGCAGTTCTACGTCCTTCAAGAAGTGTGGCAGCAATGCCACTTGACGCAACAGCCAGGGGAATTTCCCTTTTTCTGTCTGACCTTGGCTAATATGAGGTTTTGGAAAAAATGTTTTGCCTGTTTCCCCCCGGCGCATCGAGAAAGAACAGGGCCCCCAGTTTCTTCCTCCACGTTGCCATGATGAGGTTGAAGGCAGCTTCTTGGTCTTTTACCATCTTGGGCTCATTTTCTTCCACAAAGGCAGCAAGATCTTCTGAATTATAGTTTGTCTCTCTCAGAACCTCAGTGGAAAGAGCAGCCCCTTCATTGCGTTGAAGAGGTGGAAGGCCATAGACAGCAATATCAGATCCGCCAAGTGCCAGCAGTCTGTCTTCAAGGTCCACCAGAGCCTGATTTAAGATGTCGTTATTGAAGGAAATGGCCATCCCCTGGGTTTTGGCATTGGATCGTGCGATGAATGTCCTCAGAAAGGCTCTCCTTGTGGGTTTCCCAGAGACCAACAGGATTCGACATTTCACAATTGTGTAAACATGACGGCAAAAAATTGCCTCATCTGCTTAGGGTGTTTTGGTGGCGCTGCATCTTCCAAAGTCAGATTCCCGTGTTCATCATCCTCAAGGAGTCCACGGAGGAGACAGGCCTCCCTGTGGGTGTTTTCACACGTGTCCTCAAAAAAGTTCGCAAGTCACAAATGAAGTTGGTCCTCTTACGTGATGGAGCAGCAGCCTGGGAAGAAGCACTCTTGTTGCTTTGGGCTTACTGTGAAGACTCTGGCAATGGCTTCACTCGCCTTGATGCCTGGCCAGTTTTCAACATCTTTTCCTTGTTTTCTCTTCTGCCACTTCTTGCTGTTCCTGTGTAGTACGTTGGCACTTCAAAGTACAGGAGAGTTTTGGCAAACTCATCTGAATGCAGAGTGAGAAGAATGCAGTCAGAGTTGTTGCTGAGGGTGCTCTACTGCTTGGGGCATTTTTTTCAGGAAGTAAACTCGCTGTCCATTTTCGAGGTGTACTGCAAGTCGAACAACAGTGGGATGTCGTTCATGAATGTCAAAGCCAAACATGCGCCAGGCTGCCTCGTTGGTTGATATGTAGCGTCCCAAACTGGGAAATGTTTTACTTCGTCTCTGTCTTCTTCGCCTACATGAAAGACGGCCATGTCCCGAGCCCTTTTTTATGTATTTCATACATATTTGATGCTCTTAACAAAGAGCATGATTCAACATTGAATGAGTCTGAAAGTACGGGACAGGACAGGATTGTATGGAACAATCCTGGTTTTTCAACTTGTGCCTCTCGTCCACGTCCTGTCTGAGAATGAAAGAATGCCCCCCCTCTTTCCCGGGTTTTCGACGGCGGTAAACAGGGTAGCCATCCGCGCCAGTCTGCGTTTCGTTCGTGAACTTTCGAGGGTTTCCTCTTTGAGCATTTGTTGTCAAGCATGCATGGAGACTTGGGGTTGTGTCTGCCGCATGGTCCATGCACCATGTGTTTCTTGATGATGTTGTGGAGTTCTTTGTCATCTGTTGCGTCGGGTATTTCAGCAAAAGATAATCGGCAATCTGCTGTGGCCGAATCTTCTCTTTGCACCAGGGGAGTGGGGGAGAGTGAGGCAATCCACGTTTTTGCCTTTCAATGGTGGACATGTGGCAATGCAGTTCCCCAAATATTTTCCTTTTGAGAGCAACCAGAGCATCTTTTTCTGCTTTTCCCCTGAACACTCGGGGAATGAGGTCAAGACGGTCATGATGGGTTTGGCCTTCAAAGGTTCTTTTTGGATTTCTTCCCACAGGGTTGCACGTGAACGTAATAAATAAGTCAGGTGTGCCGTACTTCCTAACATAAGGGGCCCTGGCATCTTGTGTTCTTTCGTGCATGTATCGTGGAGAGCCAACGTGTGAAGAAGGCAGGATTTCTGTTTCCCAACGTTGTGCGCATGGCCATCTGTATTGATGGCATCTTGCAGATGGATGTACTGATCAGCTCTCAACTCTGTCTGATGCGAACGGATATGCTGAGACGCTCTGCTTCTACTTTGGGATACATGTCAACCAAAAACTGACTGGTAACCCCTTTGAACCTTAACAGCTGATTAAACTTGTGGTCTTCCCTCATGCGGTAGGCTAAAAGTCCTTGCAAGAAACAGACTTGGTCTCTTGGCCTTTGTATTGGGATCAATTTGCTTGAAGCAAAGTTGTACCCTTCTCACCGTTCACAATCATCAGTGGATATGGAGGCAGTCATAGGCCCTGTGTGTTTCCTTGATCCGTACAAGGTGCTGGTCTCGCTTTTTGAGTACAATGTCTCTGTTGCCATGTTCCTCTTTGACCATGAGAATGCCTACCTCATTTTCAAGTGGAGCCTTGAATCGCCTGGCATGTTCTCCCTCGGGTCGCTTGTCAGCATTGAAAGACTACTTTGTGATCAGGTATTTCCATTTGCCCCAAGCATACTTGAAACTTTCTATGTAAGGGTGTGTGTTGTGAAGCATTTCCCGAAGATCTCTGATGATGTCTATATCAACCCATCATTTAGAGTGCACCTTCGCTGAGCTTCTTCCCATGTTGTTCATAAAGTACACTTGAACATATTTTGGCTTTTCATTAGGTAGCGGAAGCAGGCTTCCAAGCTTTTGATAGACCTGACCCTGGATTTATATGTTGTAACGGGAAAGCCATGAAACTGTGACATTGTTGTCGGCTCCAAAGGAGGTCATCATGAGGCGCCCGTTGTACCTCCAAAGGGGCTTTTGGAAGCGTTTTGACCGAGGGAGTCTTCCGTAAGCACTTTTGCAAAACTTCAGGTGGCTGTTGGATGGCTTCAAGAAAAACTTTGCCTCCAGTTTCAACAAACTCCAGGAGCTTCACCGGCCATTTTTGGCATTGCAAACTTACAAACGTTGTCCATTTGACCAATGGAAATCTTTGGGTCAGTGGCATATTCCTTGGACATTACGTAGGAAAAGGCTGCTTTTAGCCCTGCAATGTTCTTTACAGTATTAGCATTTGGGTCGTGATCTCCTGTTTTCTTGCTGCCTTGCTTGCGTCTCATGGGTCTTCCGGGCACGCTGAGATGCAGTCCGGACACGGTCTGCTTCCCCTCTCTGGTTCCTTTCCTCTAGATCTTTCCCCAGCACGTCGAGATGCGTCTCTCGCTCGATTTTCCGCCTGCCTCTGGCCCTTTCCTCTGGATCTTCCCTAGCACGCCGAGATGCTCTCTCGCTCGATTTTCCGCCTGCCTCGGCCCCTTTCCTCTGGATCTTCCCCACACGTCGAAAATGCGTCTCTCGCTCGATTTTCCGCCTGCCTCTGGCCCTTTCCTCTGGATCTTCCCCAACACGCCGAGATGCTTCTCTCGCTCGATTTTCCCCCTGCCCCTGCCCCTTTCCCCTGGATCTTCCCTAGCACGTCGAGATGCTTCTCTCGCTCGATTTTTCCGCCTGCCTCTGGCCCCTTTTCCTCTGGATTTTCCCTAGCACCTCGAGATGCTCTCTCGCTCGATTTGCCTCCCGCCGCAGAAGTGTTTGTCTTGGCTCCTCCTGGGACCTGTTACGTCTGGCCCTCTTTGCTCCTGTAGTTTGGCGCCCAATAGAAGAGCGCTTTAGTGGCATCTTGATGGAACCTGAACTACAATAGAGGGGTAGACAGAAATGACTGACCTAGCTAAATTGTGTTCCCCACACACAATGGCAGCATCATACGAAGGTAATACGTTTAAAACAGAGTCTATTTTCTTTCACTCCACACGCATAAAGTTTTCATACTCCCAACCGCACACTCAGCACCTGACGAGGGGACTACACACCACAACATTACAAATGACCAAGGCAATAAACCAATAAATCATCACAATTAACACAATCTTATCAATCAAAGAAACAGTCCATATTTTCTGGCTGCATCGAGCCCCCGTTACGCATATATATCACCCAACCGGGAACCCACATACAGCATATATATCACCAACCGGGAAACCCCCATACACATATATCACCAACCGGGAAAACCCACATACAGCATTTTATCACCAACCGGGACCCACATACAGCATATATATCACCAACCGGGAACCCACATAAAAGCATATATATCACCAACCGGGAACCCACATACAGCATATATATCACCAACCGGGAACCCACATACGAAATATATCACCAACCGGGGAAACCACTACAGCATATATATCACCAACCGGGAACCCACATACAGCATATATCACCAAAATGGGAAACCCACATACAGCATATAAAATCACCAACCGGGAACCCCCACGGCGAACCGAAGCGCCCACACACAGCTGAATTAGAGTCCCATACAACACCGTAAACCACGTCGAACCACCGACAACACAAACTGAAGCACAGAATCACAAGGCACATTAAACCAACGTCGAACCCAGAAGAAACACAACTAAAGCACAGAATCACAAGGCACATTAAACCCAACGCGAACCCGAAGAACACAGTGGTCACAAACACAAGCGTGAAGAAGAAGAAACAGGGTTTCCACACAATAAGCACAATAAATCACGTCGAACTATCAGAAGAAGAACCGCAGATTCACAAAACACAGTAATCCATAGCAGAGGAACCCAGATTCACAAAACACAGCAATCCATAGAAGAAGAACCGCAGATTCATAATGATAAAGCACAGTAATTCACATAGAACCACAAAAAGAATACAGTTGAATAAAATTTCCGCTGATACGGGAGCAACGACGCAACACTGACTCGAAAACACCCGATGGAAACTGCAACGAATGAATCAATAACAAACCGAAAACAAATACAATTCAGGCTGGACACAAAGGGCCCCTCCTTCTTCTTTCCTCCCCGCTCCCGTTTTTTTTTTTTTAAATTTTTTTACGTAATGTCTAACCTAATGTTTTTACTTTGACGTCATAATAATTGTTGTGTTACGTTGACGTCACAATATTCTTCCTCCAAAATAAAATGATCGATTTTTGCTGTTGTTGTTGTTTGTTTTGTTTTGTTTTAAAGAAAATAGCAAACAAACAGCAGGATACACATACTCAGAAATCACACATCAAAACAGCACCAGAAAAACTACAGTTCACACAAGAAAATTCGCTTGCTACCAACTCACCACAGACAGCATCAAACACTGATGCCAGACGATGACATAGGGACGAACACTGCTCCGCATGTCAGGAACAATATAGCTTGTGGTTATAAATGAAATATATATATATATATATATATATATATTTAAAAAAAAAAAAATTTTTTTTTCTTTTCTTTTTTCGAAGACTCAGTGAGTCCGCCTTAAACAAGGACGAACAATTTAAAAGAAGAAGAAAAAAGAAAAAAAAAAAACCGCTACGCGCTTCCATCTCTTAGGTTTCCCCTCGTTTTCTTTCAAGGCTCCTCTCGCGCTGAATATGAGAAGATTGGTGATGGTTGCTCGTTCTTCATTCTCATTGTCCTGAATGTGTTGATATAGCCTGAAGCAGACCCGAGAGGTCGAAACGCGTCGTGTTTTGTCTGTGGCTTGTCCGTCCTTGGATGTGGCGGACTCAGTAAGTGTTATTCTGAAAAATTAATGTGTCAATTTCCACCAGCAGTCGTCTCCCTTTGAAACTAAATCACTATATAATCCATGAAATCCTTTTGAGGCGTGGCAAAAGTTTAAGCCAGGAATGAATACTACCAGCCGCCGTGGCGAAGTGGTTAGCGTCGCGGACTGCCGGCTGGGAGGTCGTGGGTTCGAATCCCATCAGAGTCATGTGGGTTTTTCTGCCCCGACCGGCTCCTACCCAGAGTTGAGTTTGCTGCGGACTCAGATGGGAAGACGGGGACCACACAGTCGAGTTTCATCCACTTAATGGATGCGTTTCTGAGAGTGTTGCTCAAATTTCATGACCAACACTGCAGGTGCCTGTACCTCTCGGGCCTGGTTGACGCCAGGATATATTATGAAAGGAAGCGTAGAGTAGAGACCTGTCATGTAGTCTCAGACCGAAATGGAAATCCGTAGCATCATCTTAATCATCCTCATTCCCCATTGATCAGCATTAAAAAAAAAAGTCTCAAATTCTGTGGCCCTTCATGCCCTGCTCTCATCGTGACCTCAATTTCGATGTCCTCTCCGCGTCTGTGGCCTTGGTTTGCTTCCGTCGGAGTCACCGGTATCGGCGAGTCCATGGGGGCTGTCGCTGGACGGACGTGGTGGCGCCTCCGGAGGGAGAGCTCACTCACGCCGGCTCCGCGACTAAGCAATTATTGTCGTCAGTAGGGGGCTTAGTAGGTGGGGTCTTGCGTATGTTAGATCAGAACAGGCGCCACTGAACACTACCGAAGTGACTCGGCAGCAGTGCAGTGTCTCCTCTGGTGGGTTGCCTCTTGACGACTTGACACTGACTGCTCCCTGTGGATTGCTGGTGCCGGGGCTGCGGCGGGGCCAGCCGGGCTGTGGCTGTGGACGGGTTGTCGGAATGAGCGGCTTGGGTGCACTGCCTCTGAGGTGGCGCAGAGATTGGGACAGAAGTCATATTTCAGCCTTCGCACTCACCTCTTACCCAATCTTTGCGTCAGGTAGTTTCCCCAAATGGTCCCACTGGATTCATTTGAAGGTGGTAGTGCTACCTGGCCTGGAGCACCTCTTCCATATGGTCAGCGCATGAACGGATTTACTTTAAATGTTGCACAGTGATATCACAATGTCCGATATCAAATACATTGCAATTTGTACAAACGGCAAATGAAACAAACTGCGGCGTTACTGGAACACGACAAAGGAAGGTCGCTGAGGAAGGCATATTGCCGAAAATTTCTTGTCCTGTTTTGTGTCGTGCATTAAATCTGCGTTACTTCACACTTTGTTTTGTCTGCTCTTCTGCTTTTTTTGTCGCATTGCAATTTGTGTTATTTCATGTTACAGAAAAGCTCTTCTACAATTGATTCTCCAAATTATAAGCAATTGCAACCGGCCTAAAATATTGTTTTACACTTTGCACAGTATAACGAAACTAGACCATCTCTGTTTCTTGTGTGTGTGTGTGTGTGTGTGTGTGTGTGTGTGTGTGTGTGTGTGTGTGTGTGTGTGTGTGTGTGTGTGTGTTAGGCTCACTACAGATAGCGTATCATGGCCATGAAGTAAATCATGTGCTTGTCTGCTTGGAACCACCTGTCACGTACATTGCTATCATCATCACTGTTATTGTGCTCCGTCTTTGCAGGGGGAACCACCTTGCGGTGGTCCAGGAGTTACTATCCCGGGGGGCAGACGCGCAGCAGGAGAACGATCGCGAGTCCACCGCCTTCCACTGCTCAGTGCGCTATGGCCACACCGACATTGTGCGTCTCCTCATCACGGAGGGGCAGGCTGACGTCACCAAGACCCGGGAGCTAGGGCTAGGCTCGCCCACTCTCCTGGCCTGTGCTCTGGGTTATCTTCCCATAGTCCGTCTGCTCATTGAAGCAGGTGGGTCCA
Source organism: Conus ventricosus (assembly GCA_018398815.1). NCBI lineage: Eukaryota > Metazoa > Mollusca > Gastropoda > Neogastropoda > Conidae > Conus > Conus ventricosus. The sequence continues at coordinate 53,663 of JAFLJL010018028.1, forward strand.
TAGAGAAGGAAGGGTGAGCGTGCTCTGGGTTTTCTGCCCATTGTCCGTCTGATGATTATAGTAATGATGATGATGATGATGATTACGATGCTGATGATGATAATGATGATGATGGTGACTATGATGGTGATGATGGATGATGATGATGATGATGATGATGATGATGATGATGATGATGATGATGATGATGATGACGACGACGACGACGACGACCACGACCACGACCACGACCACGACGACGACCACGACCACGACGACGACGACGACGACGACGACGAAGATGAGGACGAAGAAGAAGAAGATGATGACGATGACAATGACGATGATGATGATGATGATGATGATGATGATGATGATGATTTATGATGACGACGACGACAATGACGATGGTGATGATGATGATGATGATGATGATGATGATGATGATGATGGGTGATGATGTGATGATGATGATGAGACGACAATGATGACGATAATGACAATGATGACTACGACGACGACGACGACGACGGCGGCGACGATGACACCATGATGACGTGTCAGTGTGGTGATGTTGTTTTCACAGTAGTCACAGTGGTGACGGCTTTCCCACTAATGGTCAGACTCTCCCAATAGATGCACAATAAAGATGCATGCTTCCACACTACATTACACTCACCATGCACTCATTATCATCGTTTTGCAACTTCCTGATCTACCAACTTCAGTGAACGAACGGCTGATGGTACTTCGCTTCCCCCTAAACCGTACAGAACAAAATAGAACATCTGGGAAAAAAGAAAAACTGCCTGCCCAAAGATTTCAGAGATGCCACTGTCGTCTCCCTATTTAAGAACAAGGGTAGCAAGTCTGACTGCGGCAACTACCGGGGAATCTCCCTCCTTTCTATTGCTGGGAAAATATTGGCTCGGATCCTCCTCAATCGATTAGTCGAGAACATTTCCGAAGGAAACCTGCCAGAAACACAGTGTGGATTTCGCCCAAACCGCAGCACTGTGGACATGATCTTCTCCGTCCGGCAAGTACAGGAGAAATGCCTAGAGCAAAACAGGACTTTTATGCGGTCTTCGTTGACCTCACCAAGGCCTTTGACACAGTGAACAGGGAGGCCCTCTGGACTATCCTATCCAACTTCGGATGCCCAGACAAGTTCGTCAACCTTATACGCCAGTTCTATGACAACATGACTGGGCAGGTTCTCTCGGTGGAGAAGTATCAGAGCCTTTCAATATTAGCAATGGCGTCAAACAGGGATGCGTTGTGGCCCCGG
>JAFLJL010018030.1:0-5000 GCA_018398815.1 Conus ventricosus
GATCTCAGTTATGGCGCGGATCATGGAGGTGGGCAGTGGTGATGGGGGAGGGGGAGGGGGAGGAACCACCCGTGCCCGCTCCACCTTTCATGGTTCCTTTTAAAGTTACATTTTGACAAAAAAAATCTGTAAACGTTTTGCATAGTGCAATCCGAAAAGAAAAGTGTTACCATGTGACTCAACAGTGATACTTATTCATCCAATGTCGCAGACAGAGCGCGTGACTCGCCCCACCCTCTCCCACCTTCCTCACCCACCCCATTGGAAGAGCATGTGAATGGTGGAATCGGTCGACCGAAAAAAAAAAAAAAACCCTTCCGTCTGCTCAGTGTTTTTCTCACAAATTAAAGAATGATTACATGTTCCGATTTTGTTGGTCTACGTCTCTTGAAGAGAGAGAGAGAGAGAGAGAGAGAGAGAGAAGAGAGAGAGAGAGAGAGAGAAGTGGAGGAGATGGGTTTGGGGGAGGAGCGGGGAGGGGCAGGCAGGCAGACGTACGACAGTGAAATGGTGAGAGAGAGAGAGAGAGAGAGAGAGAGAGAGAGAGAGAGAGAGAGAGAGAGAGAGAGAGGGGGGGGGCAGACAGAGAGACAGACAGACAGACAGAGAGGACATAAGGGAGGGGGGAGGGAGGGAGGGAGGGAGGGAGAGACAGACACATAGATAGGGACTGAGACAGAGACAGAGACAGAAAAAAAGTAGCAGGCAGGCAGACAGACAACCGGATGAAATTGTGATATAATGGCACTGAGAGAGAGAGAGAGAGAGAGAGAGAGAGAGATTCGGATTCGGATGATTTATTCACATAGGCCTAGGCCCCTTATGAAGGGGTATGGAAATAGTACATTGGAAACAAATGTATGCGACATGCAACAAAGTATACCAAATTAAGACAAATCATTTGTAACTTTTAAGAGGTAGCCATTTCTCTAATTTTAAATGCCTTATACAAAAATAACGAAAAATTTTTAACATCTATTGTTGAAGCTGACGACATCAATAGGGTCAATCTAAATAGGGAAGGCTGTCTGTAGAATTTCGGCTTAATCAATTCATTTCTAATGTCCATGAAGGCTGGACAACAAAGAACAAAATGCATCTCATTTTCTTGTGACACTTTACAGAGAGGACAAAGATATCATTGTCATCAACATCGGTTTTGTATCTAAATTTATGTACTGCTAAATCCGATATTCCAAGTCTAAATTTTGCCATTATGTATTTAAAGTGTCTATCCATTTCTAAAGTTATATAAGGTTTCAGATCATGAGAATTACCAAACTGTCTGTAAAAATCAAACCTTTTACTATTATGCACATGATGTAACCATTTTTGCCAACGGCAGTCAACTAGTCGTTGACGAAAGCAACTTATAAACTGTTTAACATTTCCACACCCTGATTCAGCCATACAAAACCAAAACCGTATTCAAAAAGACACATACGAACTTTACTAGCCCAGTTGTTTTTTCCTCTAGAATCAAGATCATAAAGCATATTATAAGCTTTACGAGGTATTCTGTTCTCTTCCATATGGAGTAAACTAAGCCAGTATCGGATGCATTTAACGGCAGAAACAATATAAATAGGAAACCTATTCGTCTCACCATACACAAGATCATTAGGCGTCCGTCTATCTACACCTAGAAATTTTTTTTACGCGAAAAGATGCACAGATTCACAATGGATTGCAGCGTTATCTAATCCCCATAATTCCGATCCGTACTGTGCAATTGGCTGCACTTGACTATCGAACAGCTTGCAGAACACATGAAAGGACGTATTGTTGAAAACATGTAACTTTTTCATAATACAAAACGAAACATTTTTGGCCTTGCTAGCAAGATCCTTGCAAGCACTAACAAAACTCAGACGAGTAGAGAAAAGTATACCCAAATATCTATAGGCATTCACAACAGGCATGGGAGCATTATATTATACCATCGTTCTCTTGCACTCAAATAACCACCCTTACGAAACACAATAATGTTACTTTTAGATAAATTAACTTTCAGCTGGAGAGATGCAGCTGAGCGGTGTAAGCTATTCAGTTGTGTCTGTAAACCAACGATTGTCTTGATATCAAAATCACGTCATCAGCCAGTAACAGAATAAACAATTCGAGCGCATCAGAAGTCAACAACCCCCCGTGTCTCCCGTTATTAATTACCTCAATTGCTAGCTCGTTGATGAACAGTGAAAATAAAACTGGACTACAGGCATCGCCCTGTTTAACCCCGGTGAACAATTGATATAATCTGTGAATTTAGCTCCGCAACGAACTTAAGCTTTCACCTCATTGTACATACTTCTAATACATCTGTAAAGTTTCCCCTTAATGCCGTTTTTACTCATAATTGGCCAAAGGAATTTCTATTAATGGAATCGAAAGCTTTTTCAAATCAATGAAGCTACATATAATTTTCGATTAAAAGAGAACTGTTTTTGAACTAAAGCCAACAAGGTGAACATGTGGTCAACAGTCGAATAACCTTTTTAAACCCAGCTTGATAATCACCCGTAATATTTTTATCCTCAATCCATTCTTGCAGTCTGTTATTAATTATCATCCCAAACATTTTACTACTAATGTTACTAAGAGAAATACCCTGTAATTGTTTGGATCATTCGCATCACCTTTTTTAAAAATTGGCACAATTATTGATTCTGTCCAACTGTCTGGGAACACACCATAATTAAATAATTTGTTGAATAATTTCAGACAGAACTGCACTACATGGTTAGAAGAATTTTTAAATAGCTCTCCAATGATTCCATCAGGACGGCTGCCTTGGGATTTTTTAATTTTTTAATTGCTAGTAATACTTCCTCTTCACTAATGGAGCGATTCATATAACCATCAGAGTCATCTTCAAACACCTCTTGATCTAACTGAATATCATCGTTGGATTGTAACAATGCTTGAAAATGTTGAAACCACACATCTATTGTAATGTTATTTCTAGGCTGTTTTCTTTGTGGTGATATCCTGTGGACAACATCCCAAAACTCTTTCTGGGACTTTATAGATGTAACAAGCTTATCTATTATTGATTTATTGAACTCTTTCTCTTTTCTCTTTAATAAATGCTTATATTCACGCCTAGCTATCACATATGCAGTCCTGTCTGTGTCTTCCAACGAACGGCCACTAATTCTCAACAGCCTCTGGTTTTTCTTTTCTCAACAAGACATTCTTGGTCATACCAGTCTTTTGACGCTCTTTCTTTCATAACGTGCACACGTTTTTTCATACATTCGGCGCTTTCAATTAAACATTCATTAAACATATTTAGAGCATTGTTTATATCAGAATCAATTAAATTTATGGCAATATCAAGTTTTCTACTCGAATTTTCATTATTTAATGTATCACTAAACAACGGGGAGCATTCATCATTCCAAACAATTTTTTCTGAGGTATAATCTTGCATCTCTTCACCAATTTCTACCAAGTTTCCCAATGGGGCAGCAATTTGAAAAGACAGCGGAAAATGGTCAGAATCTATACGTTCCAAAACATTCAGTTCACATCTATCATACAAAGAGCAAAAAGTTCATTCGACAAAATAAAATAATCGTTTACACTGCAACCAGATTCAGAAACGTACGTATAGCAACCATTTTGGTCGCCTTTACATACGCCATTTAAAATTGACAAGTTCAAAGCAGTGCACATGTTTAATAATAACTTCCCATAATTATTTACAGTCTTATCTTGAGAACATCGGTTAATGTTGACGGAATGGCTATCATATTGCGCTTCAAAACATCACACCAGCAAAAGTTCTGCGAAACATCAGAAGTTCTACTGTTCAGATCACCATTCAGAATGACATATACATCATTTGTTAACAAAAGATCAGCCAAACATTCTTCAAGTAAACTAACACCATTATCAAAGTCAAAATGAACATAAAACGGGGAACCTTCTGGTGGAATATACGAACAACATACAAGATATCCTTTTCTGATTCAAACAACATTTTATCAATCAAGAACACAGACAAATTAGGACAATTCACTTCAACTGATTTTACATATGGGGTAAGCTCATTTTTAGTAGACAAACCACGCCTCCCGATCTTCTTCCCTTTTTTGAAAATTTGACAGAGGTTTACTAAATACTTTATAACCAGTAAGTAGATCATCACGGCAATCTTCAATGAATGTTTCAATTAAACAGATAAATTCAAACTCACACAGAAATGAAACAAAACTGGGATCTCCAAATTTAGACATCAAACCATTTACGTTCCAAGTCAGAAAGGAAACAGATTTATGTACAATTGAACACGAAAAATTCGTCGTATGCTTACACGCGCAAAGCGTTGCCAGCTCCGCGCGGCACTGACACACAGAACACCGCTCACGCGCGACACTGTCATCGGAGAGCGGAGCGTCAAACGGTGTTAAGTTACTGGGATTCCCGTTTTCATTATTCCCAACCGTCAGACAAATTTGATCAGGTGGCCGGCCGTCTCCCTATCTTGATTCCCTCAAGCTGCCATCTTCATTAAGGAAATACTTACATCCAGTGGATGATCAAAAATCATCGAAGCTTTCTTTCCTTCAGCTCTTGCCTTTTTAAGATAGGGAGAGAGACCACGCCTGACTTCTCTGACTCTAAAGGAGAAATCCTCCCCACAAAGACATTGCTGCCTTTCAGCTTCCCTTTGGCCTTAAGAATGCTTACTTTGTCTTTATAGAAGAGCAGCAAGCAATGATGGGGGAGTCAGGTTTCGAATTCAACCTGTGAACACGGTTCAAATTCCACATCACGAGTAATGTCCAGTTTGTCAGTAAGCAAATCATGCACTTTTCCCTCAGCCTGTTCATTGGACTCACCTTTTGGCCTGGCACTACCATGAAAAATTAGATTATTACGTTTTGAGGGACACTCCAGATCATCAGTCTTTCTTTCAAGTTGCTCCACCTTAGCTAAGAGATCAGAATTTTTCCTTGAGAGTTCCATATTTTCCTTTCTCAAATATCCACCTC
>JAFLJL010018030.1:10000-15000 GCA_018398815.1 Conus ventricosus
ATTTATTACAAGTTTGACACTTTATCACACAAAAGCCATGTAAACTGATACCATGGAACTTACTTGTTCAAAGAGTGTAAGTTGTATAGATTGAGAACACCAATTTATAACCAGATGTATCAATCATGTGTGATCCTATTGGCTTTCAAACTTGGAAGATATCTCATTTTGTCAGGTGCATAAAAACGTTGCAACTTTAAACTGCAATATCTCGAAAACGAATGAAGATAGAGACTTCATTCTTGTTGTGTTTTGTATGTTTTTCCATTTACTTTGCAATGATACATATTTTAAATATGATAAACAATATGCTAATTTTGGCTGCCGGTACCTAATAAAACTGTCCATTCTGAAATCCATTTTCTTAACTGACACCCAGAAAGATTCTCACCTTACAAAATTTCTTATTTGTGTGTTGGCTTTGTGTGGATAGTAACTTTGTCTTGCTGAAGATGTTTTGATGGGAGCCTTTATGCCTCTCAAAATGTACACCAACCGCCATTTGAATGGAACCTGTCAAAATGAGAAAACGGTCTATAATCTTAAAGTCAGATTGTTGAATTTGAACTGCTTTTAAACTCTTCTCATGCCAAGTATTTTAGTACTGTTTCTGTACATTGAACCAAGTATTTTTTTTTACTGACTCAGAATTTATCCCCTACGTTACAAAAATAATTCCAGAAAATACAGTTCTTATTGAATTGCCCTGAGATTTGGTGAAAATATGCAAAAATGCATGTAAATTGTTCTGACATTAATTTCAAGTATAATATGTTCTCTTTTGTTCATCACCTTGGAACATTCTTCCACTGTAAATCCTTCAAAATACTAGTCATCACTCCCTAAGTCACCAAAGAGGTCAGCTAGAAAACGCTTCGCTCACCTCCATCACAGAAACCACACAGAAAATCAGAAAAATCCCTACTGAATTGATGTTTTTGCGCTTGAAATTGCAGACGAAGGAAGTGGCCATGTTTAATTCAAGTGCGCATGTGCTAGGCTGTCCAAGTGAAGTGATTTCGGCTTTAAACTTAGCTTAGTGTGTGCTACATGCTTTTTGTTGGTATCTACCACCTTTGGCTCTCAGGTTTAGGAAACGTCATCAGAGGTAGCTACTACGGTGGTATGAGGAGAGTTAGAAAATTTTTTATTGCTTCTGAGTCGAGATAAAATGCCCGTGTGGAAAACAGTCTGTGTTATGAGGGCATCCTGCAGTGCGCTTGAACTTATTGGGTGGGGTTTTTTTCCTGCTAATTTTCCGTGCCACTTCAGTGGCATAGCACCCATGCTGCTCATTCAGGCCCCTGTCCACAGCCATAGCCTAGTCCATCCTGCCACAGCCCTGACTCGGGCAGTCCACAGGAAGAGATGGAGACATAAGAAGTTATCGCCCATTTTGAGGATGCAGTCATGTTGCATCAATGATGAAATCTGTGAACATGCCACTGATTGCCTTCTGGAAGACTTATCCTTACCAAAATTGGCCAGAATGTAGTTCTCTATGATGATAATTTGGCAGTGTGTCACAGATCCACTCTCCTGAGAAAGCAGACATTAATTTTCTGAGGAAATTTGCTCTTGTAAACAACACGCTTGTGTGGCCAACCAAGGCAGACACAGATTCAGTGCAAAGCATATTTGTGTTTGCCAGTGACTTCAACATAGTCCCCAAAACAACTACTGGCCATGCCTGGTCAGTTCCAATTAACAATGAACTCTGTCTCAAGTATGCTGCATACAAAAAGAACTATATACATAGTCAACCCAATCTGCCCGTCAGCAAGAGTGCACTTCCCACCTTATTACTCTGCAGATCACAGTCATCATGAAGTATGATTTCCGTTCTAGTTGGTGTGCGCTCTCTCTCTCTCTCTCTCTCTCTCTCTCTCTCTCTCTCTCTCTCTCTCTCTCTCTCTCTCTCTCTCTCTCTCTCCACACACACACACACACACACACACACACACACACACACACACACACACACACACACACACACCAATACTCTGCAGATCACAGTCATCATGAAGTATGATTTCCGTTCTAGTTGGTGTGCGCATAGTTCAGATAACCAGTATTCACGGTTTGAGATGAAAAGGTATTACCAGAGACGTGAAAGTCCTCCACGTCTCTAGTATTACCAACAAGCAATAACGCAATCGCTTTGCAGACGACACTGACTGGAACAGTCCAGGGGAACATAAAAGGACAAGGCTGTTCGAATCGCTTTGGCGAACTTTCTTTCCTTTTTATTTATTTGTTTGTTAATTAAAAAAAAAAATCACATGTGAACTCTACATCGCAGTAAAAAGTAGGAGGCTGGGTGGGTGGGTAGGGTATGGAAATAGTCGTTATCCAAACAAGGGAAGTAATTGTTTAAAATGAGTGTCGCGCGAACTTTGGTATGAGTTGTTTCCCATTAATTGTGCTCCTTCCTTTCCCACCGGCTTCGGTGGTACGTAGTCTTTGATGTCCGCAAACGCGGAATTTGTTAGAATAAAACAGCGATGCACTCAATTACGTGACGTTTCTACGGTGCTGTTCTTTCGATGAGTTCACGATAACAATATTTAAAAAAACAACAACGAAAAAACAAAACAACAACAACAACAAAAGCAATCCTAATGCTAGAGAATACCAGCAACAACAACAACATTCCACCCCGGCATTCCACCCCGCCCATGCCCATCCCTGCCCACCCGCGTAAAGACCAAATTTCTCAAGGTCGCTGCTCGTTACTGGGTACTGACTCATTGACAGCATCAAAGAACCCGTGCCGAACTGAAGACTGCTGGAAACACTCAACCAGGGGCTGTACAAAACACTCAACCAGGGGCTGTACAAAACACTCAACCAGGGGCTGTACAAAACACTCAACCAGGGGCTGTACAAAACACGGAATAGTTCGAAAAGGGGTCGATCACGGACAAACAATGGATTGCCGAATCTCTAGAATTACGAGCCCACTCCATTCGCTGCCAGTTGTGGAACCACGCCAGTTCAGGATGGAGAGAGAGAGAGAGAGAGAAGAGAGAGAGAGAGAGGAGAGAGAGAGAGAGAGATGAGAGAGAGAGAGAGAGGAAGAGAGAGAGAGCGAGAGAGAGAGAGAGAGAGGAGAGAGAGAGAGAGAGAGAATCATGAAATGATGTCAAACACAGAATTGTTAAAAACACAGTCACTGACCGATGTCAAGCACAGAATTGCTGAAAACACAGTCAATCATAGAGCCATATCAAACATAGGATTGCTGAAAACACAATCACTGCGCCATACCGGACACAGGATTGCTGAATTCACAGTTAGTCATGGAGCTATGTCAATCGCAGGATTGATGAAAACATAGTCAGTCATGGAGCTATGTTAAACACAGGATTGATGAAAAACACGTCCTGTCATGGATCCGTGTCAAACACAGAATTCCTCAGAAAAGAGAATCATAGGCTCATGTCAAACACAGGATTGCTGAAAACACAGTCATTCATGAAGACATGTCACAGTCCGTGACTGCTGAAAACACAGGATTGCTGAAAACACAGTCATTCATGGAGACATGTCAAACACAGTCTGTGACTGCTGAAAACACAGGACTGCTGAAAACACAGGATTGCTGAAAACACCGGACTGCTGAAAACGCAGTCATTCATGGAGACATGTCACAGTCCGTGACTGCTGAAAACACAGGATTGCTGAAAACACAGGATTGCTGAAAACACAGGATTGATGAAAACACAGTCATTCATGGAGACATGTCAAACACAGTCTATGACTGCTGAAAACACAGGATTGCTGAAAACACAGGATTGATGAAAACACACGTCATTCATGGAGACATGTCAAACACAGTCTATGACTGCTGAAAACACAGGATTGCTGAAAACACAGGATTGATGAAAACACAGTCATTCATGGACACATGTTAAACACAGTCTATGACTGCTGAAAACACAGTCATTCATGGACACATGTTAAACACAGTCTATGACTGCTGAAAACACAGTCAGTCATGGAGACATGTCAAACACAGTCTATGACTGCTGAAAACACAGTCATTCATGGACACATGTTAAACACAGTCTATGACTGCTGAAAACACAGTCATTCATGAAGAGATGTGAAACACAGTCTATGACTGCTGAAAACACAGTCATTCATGAAGACATGTGAAACACAGTCTATGACTGCTGAAAACACAGTCATTCATGAAGACATGTGAAACACAGTCTATGACTGCTGAAAACACAGTCATTCATGGACACATGTTAAACACAGTCTATGACTGCTGAAAACACAGTCATTCATGGACACATGTTAAACACAGTCTATGACTGCTGAAAACACAGTCATTCATGGACACATGTTAAACACAGTCTATGACTGCTGAAAACACAGTCATTCATGAAGACATGTGAAACACAGTCTATGACTGCTGAAAACACAGTCATTCATGGACACATGTTAAACACAGTCTATGACTACTGAAAATACAGTCATTCATGGAGACATGTCAAACACAGTCTATGACTGCTGAAAACACAGTCATTCATGGACACATGTTAAACACAGTCGACACAGGATTCATGTCAGACATCCTAGGACTGTTAAAATCACAGTCAGCCATGAACCCACGCTAAACAGAAGGTTTGCTGAAAACACAGGGTTTGCTGAAAACACAGGGTTTGCTGAAAACACAGGGTTTGCTGAAAACACAGGATTTGCTGAAAACACAGGGTTTGCTGAAAACACAGGATTTGCTGAAAACACAGGGTTTGCTGAAAACACAGGGTTTCAGCACAGGGTTTGCTGAAAACACAGGGTTTGCTGAAAACACAGGGTTTGCCAGTAACACTGTCATTCAGTCAGTCAGTTATTGAGACGATCAGTGAAATCAAACATGTTGTTTACAAACGAGGAAGACCAAGGATCACCACAAACATCCCGCCTTGGCTTAAGGCTGTGTCAGACCAATTGACATAGGCTAGAACACCAAGGCTACCTCAAAATGT
>JAFLJL010018030.1:22500-35000 GCA_018398815.1 Conus ventricosus
TATATCTGTATAAGCGGTGAAGTATCCTGAGAAACAAACAACAACAACAACAACAAAACAAACAACAACAAAAAACACAAGAAAACAAAACAAAAACAAAAAATCAAAACCGGTTATTTTTGTGGGGAAGCATATGACTTGTTATCCCGCGAAAAATACCGGTTTTCCACCACCACCACCCCGCTCAAAACCGTCTCTTTTTTAGGGGAGATGAACGTTTTTGAGTACTTTTGAGCTTCGTGTGATCCCGTCATGGACTTTCTCTCCAGCTTTGCGAGACAACTTTCGTCTCGTGTGCGTCGGGGAAAAGGAAACTGAATGGAAAGTTCAGAGAAGAAAATTCGTATTCGTTGTTGTTCATCTCTTCCTCTCTCTCTCTCATGCATATAGCCGTCAATATCATGTGTGGGGACTCTTTCCCCAGTTCGACATGTCGAAGTCGACTTTCACTCATGAGGGGAAAGGAAAAGAAGATTCGCTGAAAGCCATGAAGATTCTACAATTTCTTCTCTCACACACCTCAGTTCTCCCGACTGGACAACTCACGCTCCCCTCCCTCCCACACACAAGCCAAATCAAAGAAACACACACACACGTTCGCGCGCGCGCGCGCGCGCGCGCACATACACACAACCAGACAGCAAGGGTCCTAGTACACACTAGGGCCCACTAGGTTCTGGGTAGATTCAGCTTGTCCAAGCTGGAGCAAGCGAGAACCTAGGTGGACCCTACAAGTGAAAATGAAAAGTGAAGACACGGAAACTTGCATGAAACGCTGTAGAGTAACCCTAGGTGTACAGGCCTACTTGTCGAACTCTATGAATGTACTCTATATATAGCAGCATTGAATGTACTCTATATATAGCAGCATTGAATGTACTCTATATATAGCAGCATTGAATGTACTCTATATATAGCAGCATTGAATGTACTCTATATATAGCAGCATTGTATGTACTCTATATATAGCAGCATTGAATGTACTCTATATATAGCAGCATTGTATGTACTCTATATATAGCAGCATTGTATGTACTCTATATATAGCAGCATTGAATGTACTCTATATATAGCAGCATTGAATGTACTCTATATATAGCAGCATTGAATGTACTCTATATATAGCAGCATTGTGCAGTGGCCTATGTTTGCACAGCAGCAGGGAAAAGCGCTTTCAGTTTCGTGTAGCAACAACTGAACAGACATGGTGTGGGAACAACTGAACAGACATCGTGTGGGAACAACAGACATGGTGTGGGAACAACTGAGACAGACATGTGTGGGAACAACTGAACAGACATCGTGTGGGAACAACAGACATGGTGTGGAACAACTGAGACAGACATGGTGTGGGAACAACTGAACAGACATGGTGTGGGAACAACTGAACAGACATCGTGTGGGAACAACAGACATGGTGTGGGAACAACAGACATGGTGTGGGAACAACAGAACAGACATGGTGTGGGAACAACAGAACAGACATGGTGTGGGAACAACTGAACAGACATGGTGTGGGAACAACTGAACAGACATCGTGTGGAACAACAGACATGGTGTGGGAACGACTGAACAGACATGGTGTGGGAACAACTGAACAGACATGGTGTGGGAACAACTGAACAGACATGGTGTGGGAACAACTGAACAGACATGGTGTGGGAACAACAGACATGGTGTGGGAACAACAGAACAGACATGGTGTGGGAACACAGAACAGACATGGTGTGGGAACAACTGAACAGACATGGTGTGGGAACAACTGAACAGACATCGTGTGGGAACAACAGACATGGTGTGGGAACAACAGACATGGTGTGGGAACAACAGAACAGACATGGTGTGGGAACAACTGAACAGACATGGTGTGGGAGCAACTGAACAGACATCGTGTGGGAACAACAGACATGGTGTGGAAACGACTGAACAGACATGTGTGGGAACAACTGAACAGACATGGTGTGGGAACAACTGAACAGACATCAAGTGGGAACAACTGAACAGACATGGTGTGGGAACAACAGACATGGTGTGGGAACAACAGACATGGTGTGGGAACAACAGAACAGACATGGTGTGGGAACAACAGAACAGACATGGTGTGGGAACAACTGAACAGACATGGTGTGGGAACAACTGAACAGACATCGTGTGGGAACAACAGACATGGTGTGGGAACAACTGAACAGACATCGTGTGGCAACAACTGAACAGACATGGTGTGGGAACAAAACAGACATGGTGTGGGAACAACTGAACAGACATGGTGTGGGAACAACTGAACAGACATCGTGTGGGAACAACAGACATGGTGTGGGAACAACTGAACAGACATCGTGTGGCAACAACTGAACAGACATGGTGTGGGAACAACAGACATGGTGTGGGAACAACTGAACAGACATGGTGTGGGAACAACTGAGACAGACATGGTGTGGGAACAACTGAGACAGACATGGTGTGGGAACAACAGACATGGTGTGGGAACAACAGAACAGACATCAAGTGGGAACAACTGAACAGACATGGTGTGGGAACAACTGAGACAGACATGGTGTGGGAACAACTGAGACAGACATGGTGTGAGAACAACAGAACAGACATCAAGTGGGAACAACTGAACAGACATGGTGTGGGAACAACAGAACAGACATCAAGTGGGAACAACTGAGACAGACATGGTGTGGGAACAACAGAACAGACATGGTGTGGGAACAACTGAACAGACAGAGCCAAACGACAGTAGGTCTACATGCGGGACAGCGCGGGTATATACCTGACGCGCACCAAGGCTATTACAATGCATGTACTGAAAGTTTTATGGTTCAAAGAGAAACGTCTGCAGGAACTTAAAACAAAAAAGGTGGGGGGTGGGGGTGTCAAATAAAGATAAAACGGATGTGCTCAGAGAGTCAGGCAGACTGAAGCGTCCAAGTCGGTGCAAGAGTTCCCGTCCTTGTGTTGGTCAGCTTTCCTTTATTGTTGTTGTCATCATTATCATCATCATTTTGTCCTGCAAACTCCATTTTCCCTCACTTTTCCCCCGGACTGATTAACGATATCCACTTATCTCTGTGCGCGAGTCTGCTTGTTTTGACGCACTCATGTGTCTGTCTGCGTGAGTGTGTGTTTTGTTTTTCGTGTGTGTGTTTGTGAGTGTGTGTGTGTCTCCGCGTGCGCGCGCGTGTGTATGTGCGTGCTTTGAGTTAGAATAAGTATTTTATCATGTTTGTGCAATATGCGCTTTGGGCTCTCACGAGGTAAAGCACTCTATAAATATCCTTTTACATTACATTACTTTTTTTTCTTACCTTTTTTTTTAACCAATGGGGCCTCCGTCTTCCTTGTGCTCTTCCCTTCAGCAACAACAACAACTGCAATAATAATAATAATGAGAACAACAGGAATTACAATGATAATCAGTGTACGGCATAGGCTCATCAATCAGTATGGAGCCAAACACGCGTCCAAGTCTTCATTTCATTATGAAATGCATGTCATTGTTTGGAAACGAACATCGCAAAATAAATCGATATATATATAGAATGCTGAACAATTAAGTAGTGGGGGAAAACAAGTGCAGGCTAACAATTCTTCTGTCGTTATAGTAATGACTTGGCAAAGATTTGAACTTTAATAAAAAAAATTAAAAAAAAATGAAGATGAAGAAAATGGGGGAATATATTATAACTATTAGAAGCCTTTCACTAGCTGTCTGAGGAAACCATCATAATCTCTCTCGAAGGCACATTTATTTGTATTGCCTGCTCCTAGGCCTTTCGTCCGCTGGATCGGACTCATCAGGGAGACACGGCTGATTGTGTCTGTGCTCTTGGTGTCAAATAGAGACACACCACAGACCACAATTCTGTGGTGTTCTCACTGCCAAGGGTTCAAAAAAAGAATCCAACAGCACCCCCAAAGCAGCCAGCGAAGGGTAGTAAATGGAACAAAACAAAGGTGTGGAGAGGAAAAAAGTTGCTGAAAAACTAAAAGCATTATTCAAACAGTATAAAATGTAAGGGACAATCTTTGAGCCTAAGCTTGAGGATCCATTCAAGGATGCAAGGGAGGTCAAAAGATATGGAACAGTCTGAGTGGTCAGCTCTGCTGTTCAATAACCCAAGCATTGTGAGTGGCTAAGAATTGTACAGAACAACCTTTACTTGGATCTCTTAAGAGATGCAATCTCCCACCAACTGACCAAACAATAGAATGCTGAACAATTAAGTAGTGGGGGGAAATATATATATATATATATATATATATATATATATATATATATATATATATATATATATATATATATATATATATATATATATATAATATATATTTGTATTTGTGTGTGTGTCAGAAATTGACCAGCATGGCTAAACGTTGGTGGCAGAATGTAGAGCGATCAGCTTCATGTGCATGGAACACCGAATGTGTACACCAGGTTTGAATAACACGTTAAAAACGATGACTGTTCGTTCGGGGTACATCTCGATAGATCCCCGTCTCGGTAGATCCCCATCTCGATAGATCCCCCACTACATGTGGACGAATTTCCGTCTCGGTAGATCCCCGTCTCGGTAGATCCCCATCTCGGTAGATCCCCGTTTCGATAGATCCCCCACTACATGTGGACAAATTTCCGTCTCGATAGATCCCCGTCTCGGTAGATCCCCATCTCGATAGATCCCCGTCTCGTAGATCCAAAAACAGTAACGGGGATCCATCGAGATGGGGATCTATCGAGACGGGGATCTATCAAGACGGGGATCCATCGAGACGGGGATCTATCAAGATGGGGATCCATCGGGACGGGGATCTATCGAGACGGGGATCTATCGAGTGCCCCCGGCGCGGGGAAAGAATATTCCACTCTGGTAAACATTGGCCTGCCTTGCTGCGCTGTGCCACTCTCAGCTTCAAATATATAGATAAATGAACACAGACAATAACATAACAAAAGCGACAAGAAAAACAACAACAACAACAACTTCAACAACAACAATAACAACAAATAATGACCAAAATTGTTGACGCAGATCCTTTAAAAAAAATATTCCATCTAGTCTTCATTTCTTTAACCCGCTCAACTCTGTCTTTTCTTTTAACACACCAGTTTACAGCGAGTGCGTTTAGCATACTGTTACCAAACATTAGTGGAATTAACAATAATTGCATCCTAATATTTAGAAAGAGAGGGGGTCAGGTACCGCGAAGGACAAAGACAAAGACAACAAGACCATTCTTTGTCTATGTCCTTGGCGGTAACTAACCCCGTCTCTTTCTAAATTTTGTTTCATTTTCCGTCCTCAGTCACTCCGTTTTGAAACTTTCCTAATGTTTGTCATCTCTATAAATAATCATGGCCGTGATTCGCTTCATTTTTCCGCCCTCATTTACTCCGTTTTGAAACGTTCCTAACATTTGTCATCACTATAAATAATCCGTGATTCCAATTCCTGCCATCTCATATTTCCAGCCTGATCGCAACAGCCACAGATATTTCGATGCCAGTCCCCCCCTCTCCCCCCCCCCTTCCCCTTCCCCTTCCCCGCCACCCCCTCCCCGCCCCCCCCCCTCCACCCGGTCTTCTCTGCCCCCAACCCCCACCTCCACCCTCCTTCACAATCGCACGCACCCAAACAGTGATGGCAAACCCAGTTAACCCGCTTCCATTTTTAGCGACTGTCAGCAGCGCGTGCACCAGCTTGATGCAACTTTCCACCAATCAGAACACGCCTTTAAAAGTCAACCTGCAGGACGAGGAAAAAAAACAAAAAAACAACAACCCTAAACTAATCGATAAGCAGAAAAAAAACACCCAGCGGGTAGTCGAAGACCGCTTCCAAGGACAAAGACTCAGCCAGGGCTTGGTCTTCAGCCACCAATGACAACGGGCGCCAGAGTTACCATGCTAACAGCTGGGGCATCATGTCTAAAAATAGCACGGCTCAGCTGACGCGCAGCAGATCAGGCCGATCGATCCGGCAGCAAGGCTGACGACGACGGCGGCAAGCAACAACACAAACCAGCCGTCGTCCGCCCATTTCCTGCCGTGAATCACTTGGTGGTGCTGCTACCTTACTACGAGTCGGTGGTGAACGCCAGGTCGAAGGCATGGCCTTCTCTGCAAGTAGATTGATTAATTAATTCAACGTGTGTTTTTAGTGGGGCGTGCCTCGCCTCGCGCGAGCAGGTGCATTGATCGTTGTTGTTGCCACTCTTCCACAAAAAGTGGCCTAAAGGGTGTGTGTGTGTGTGTGTGTGTGTGTGTGTGTGTGTGTGTGTGTGTGTGTGTTGTGTTGTGTTGTGCTGTGTTGTGTTGTGTGTTTTTTTGTGTGTGTGTGTGTGTGTGTGTGTGTGTGTGTGTGTGTGTGTGTGTGTGTGTGTGAGAGAGAGAGAGAGAGAGAGAGAGAGAGAGAGAGAGAGAGAGAGAGAGAGAACAAGGGCGTTGTGTGCGAGGGGGAGAGGAGGTGTGGTGGGGAGCTCAAAGTGTGGAATGGGTAGATGTGCGCCCGTTGTGGTGTGTGTGTGTGGTGTGTGTGTGTGTGTGTGTGTGTGTTGTGTGGTGTGTGTGTGTGTGTGTATGTGTGTGTGTGATGTGGGTGTGTTGTGTGTGTGTGTGTTGTGGGGGTGTGTTGTGTGTGTGTGCGTGTGCGCCGCGCGCGCGCGCACGCGCGTGTGTAAGTGGCAACGCTAAAAAAAAAAAAAAACGCGCGTGCGCACACTCACAGACACATACACAGACAGAAGACAGACAAACAGACACGCAGACATAGACACATACATAGACAAACACACACACATACACGCACGCTCGCGCGCGTGCAACGTGACCAATAATGATTGGGCCCTACATGGCTTAGGAGGTGGCGTATTAATTCTTTTGCGCTGATTATCCTTTCATGAATAAACCAAAACTACACGAATAAGTGGCCAACTAAGATTTTTAAGCTGGGAGGAGGAGGCTGGCGGAGGGGAGGGGGGTACGGTGGGGGAAGATGAATCGAAAAGCAGGGGAGTGGGGGGGGGGGGGGAGGTAAAGGTAAGGGTTCTAGAGATAGAGAATGGGTCTTATTAGAAAGGTCGTAAACGATAATGTAATTTGAAGTAGCTGTTTTACAAAGATGGCTCTTATTTACAGCGGTCGTAAACGACAGTGTAATTTGAAGTAGCTGTTTTATGAAGAGACTGTTCCTGTCAAATAAAAGAGGAGGAAAGGGAGCCGTCGTCCTAACTTTGAGCTCCAGCAGGGTCTAGGGACAATATCCTGGTCGGGGGTGGGGGTGGGGGTGGGGGGGGGGGGGGGGGGGGGGGGGAGTATTGGGGGCAAACCCGCAAAACGCTGAAGAGAACACATTTTTTTTAAAGGTGCACTTGAGGCCTCTTCCGGAAGACAACATGGTGTCTCTATGCATGTGTCAATCTGCCTCTGAACAAAAATGAGAAGCGGGGTGTGGGGTAGGGTGGAAAGGTCTGGTCACCTGGAATCCACCAAACTGACCTCTTGTCCCCCCCCTCCTCCCCTTCCCCCTCCCCTTCCCCCTGCTTTACAAAACCCAACGCCCATCTTGCCCCGAATCGGATGAAGTAAGTGATTGCTGGTTCATTTCTGTTGTCCTGAGTGTTGTGTATCTGGCCTGAAGAAGACCTCAGAGGTCGAAATGCGTCGTGTTTTGTCTTGTGATTCGTCTGTCTACGTTCTGTGGCGATGCTTTATCAAAAACTTTTCAAATTTACAGAACACATTAATAAGACGGATGCGATCCGCTTCAGTGTTGTCTGTTTTCTGTTGAAACTCACAGGACAGCATCAGGCAAAGTCAGGTGCAGTTTTCCCCGTGTCTTCCTTGAAGGCAGACAGGTATTCATTCTGTGTTTTCCCCGTGTCATCATTGAAGGCAGATATTTCTTCTGTTTTCCCTGTGTCATCCTTGAAGGCAGACAGGTGTTCATTCTGTGTTTTCCCCGTGTCATCCTTGAAGGCAGATAGGTGTTCATTCTGTGTTTTCCCCGTGTCACTCATTGAAGGCAGGTATTTCTTCTGTTTTCCCCGTGTCATCCTTGAAGGCAGATAGGTGTTCATTCTGTGTTTTCCCCGTGTCATCCTTGAAGGCAGATAGGTTTTCATTCTGTGTTTTCCCCGTGTCATCCTTGAAGGCAGATAGGTGTTCATTCTGTGTTTCCCCCGTGTCATCCTTGAAGGCAGATATTTCTTCTGTGTTTTCCCCGTGTCATCATTGAAGGCAGATAGGTTTTCATTCTGTGTTTTCACCGTGTCATCATTGAAGGCAGATATTTCTTCTGTTTTCCCCGTGTCATCATTGAAGGCAGACAGGTTTTTATTCTGTGTTTTCCCGTGTCATCCTTGAAGGCAGACAGGTATTTCTTCTGTGTTTTCCCCGTGTCATCCTTGAAGGCAGACAGGTATTTCTTCTGTGTTTTCCCCGTGTCATCCTTGAAGGCAGACAGGTATTTATTCTGTGTTTTCTCCCGCGTCATCCTTGAAGGCAGACAGGTATTTATTCTGTGTTTTCCCCGCGTCATCCTTGAAGGCAGACAGGTATTTATTCTGTGTTTTCCCCGCGTCATCCTTGAAGGCAGACAGGTATTTATTCTATTCATTCTGCCGCTGAGAAGACCGTTCCGTTCTGCGTCTCCGTCATTCATCCTGGGAAGTAGAGTTACCAGCAGAAGACGCCGAGGTGACAGACAGACGTCGGGCGGCGCAGACTACCTTCCTCACATCAGCGGTGATAACGGGACTTGCCTGTGTCGCCGGGGCACGGTTCTCGCGGCTGTGGGGGCTGGCATAGTTGTCAAGAGAGCGAACTCTCTGACAAAGGGTTTTAAGCTCTTTAGATAACAAGAATTTTGAACGTGGTGGAGAAGTGGGTTATTGGCCGATGAGCAGTAGCGCCCTCACCTAGCGAAGATATTCGAACTGTGTGAAGGAGGTCGAAGCCGTCGGGAAGATAATTGTCAGGTGATAGTAGTCAGCGAAGGCGGTGAGGATCCCCCGAGTTCAAACATTTCCTCTGATAGTGAAAGGGAGACAAGTTATCCACTCGGACCTCGGAGCATCATGTGGGTGCTACGGGCTATGTTAGCTGAGGTTGATAAGTAAACAGTCCAAGCCCATTCACTTGAAGAACTGGTGTTTTTTGCTTGTTCAGTCGGTATTGATGAAGGCAGTGTGTTGATGCTATTGTCAGCCTGCTTGGAATGCGTGTGGAAGACGCTACCGTAGCTTCCTACAGTATGATTGCTGTGTGAAAATGGCCCCCGAAGTCGTCAGGGATGTTCGATGACCATTTGGCGAGAAGTGCTTGTTCGCTAGGCTATTATGTAGGAATGTATGTAAATGCTGATGTGTGGAAGAATGGGGAAGAAGAAAAGAAGACGTCTTCGAAGAAAATCAAACCAAACCCAGAGGTGGGGGAAGAAGAAAAGAAGAAGACTTCTACGTAAAAAAAACAACTAAATCCAAATCCCAGAGGTGGGTGATGAAGAAAAGAAGAAGACTTCTACGTCAAAAAAAAAACAACTAAATCCAAATCTCAGAGGTGGGGGAAGAAGAAAAGAAGAAGACTTCTACGTCAAAAAAAAAAAACTAAATCCAAATCGCAGAGGTGGGTGATGAAGAAAAGAAGAAGACTTCTACGTCTAACTCAAAGAAAAAAAACTTAAAATCACAAATCAATCTCAGAGGTGGGTGATGAAGAAAAGAAGAAGACTTCTACGTAAAAAAAACAAAACAAAACAAAACAACTAAATCCAAATCTCAGAGGTGGGGGAAGAAGAAAAGAAGCAGAAAACTTCTACGTCGATGGAGAGTCCCCAGAGACGACCACAGAGATCCAGCCCTGGAACCTAGTGCCAGAGAACCCACGGCGCCACCACAACCAAGCGCTGAAGCATCTTGCTGTGACCTGTTGAAGAACTGTGGTGTGGTGTGCAAGTGTGTGTGTGGATGGAACCCTGTTCAGGTAAGAAGCTTGATCTCTAGTCTGTTGATTAGATTTCTTTTGTGTGTGTGTGTGTGTGTGTGTGTGTGTGTGTGTGTGTGTGTGTGTGTGTGTGTGTGTGCATCTGGACTTTTCGTGTCTAATTATAAGCAGAATACAAACTATCTTTTTTGTTCTCAGTCGTGACAGGAGAGAAGTGACTGCATGAGCGCCCATTTCTCAACGAGAGTGGAATGGTTGGTGGTCGTGACAGGAGAGAGTGACTGCATGACGCCCCATTTCTCAACGAGAGTGGAATGGTTGGTGGATGCTTGAGAGAGCATATGCGTGTACGAGTGCAGGGATGACCTTGGTATGTTAAGCCCGACATATGCGTGTACGAGTGCAGGGATGACCTTGGTATGTTGAGCCCGACATATGCGTGTACGATGCAGGGATGACCTTGGTATGTTGAGCCCGACATATGCGTGTACGAGTGCAGGGATGACCTTGGTATGTTGAGCCCGACATATGCGTGTACGAGTGCAGGGATGACCTTGGTATGTTAGCCCGACATATGCGTGTACGAGTGCAGGGATGACCTTGGTATGTTAGCCCGACATATGCGTGTACGAGTGCAGGGATGACCTTGGTATGTTAAGCCCGACATATGCGTGTACGAGTGCAGGGATGACCTTGGTATGTTAAGCCCGACTAATAATACATCAACTTATTCACTCAAGAAATAGGCTACCATCACGATTTCCCCCCGTCCTGGACAATGGCGTTTGTTTATTTGTTTGTTTGTTTAGATATAAAGTCATTACAGTTTCTTTAAAATTCACCAACAAGCAGATTTCATGAAGTCTTCCACATCGAAGCGGAGCGATGGGAAACCTGTTTTCAGGTACAGCTTACGACTATGTGCTGGTCGTATTTCTTGAGCTTCATCTGAACTAATTCATCTTCCTTGCAGGCAGTCTGTATGCCACAACCGTTCAGCTGATCCTATATCTTATTCCGTCAGTCCAAGACTCACCATCATTGTCTAGCAAAGTTCACGCAGGCCAAAATGACTCAACATGGTCTTTAAAAAAAATAATGCCAGGGAAATTTAACAGTTCACCTCTGCTAGAGCAATACTACAACACTGACGCACGAACAAAGCATCAGTTTGCAATGCTTACAAAGTTCAGCTGAAGAGGACACAAATTGAACAATACACGCTTCCATATGCTCTGCATAGTTATGTGGGGATTGTCTTCAGTTGTGACGAGCTCCTAGCATGACATTATCAGTCTCCATAATCCCCCGAAGTCGGAACGTGGCTGCCTACATGGCAGGGTAATCAAAAACGGTCACACACGTCATGTTCTCATCCACAGCTGATGCATTTAGTACCATAGTGTTGAAGTACTTCGGCTGTTCGGATGATCCTTGGAGTCTTTTAGCTAGGGTACGACAACAACGACAACAACAACAACAACAACGATTGACGAGAACCAAAGAGGATCAAAGGTGTTTTATACCAGACCGGCTCGGCGCGTAAAATGCTGTGAAATTCAAACGTCATTTCGCCGCCCCGGGACATGTCTGGTCTTTAATCCCTGCCCCCACCTCCACCCCCACTCCTATGCCATTAACCTCCTACTCCCTGCCGTAATTCCCCCCCCCCCCCCGCCCCTCCTCCCTCCCCTCCTCTGCAACCCCCCCCCCCCCCCCCCCCCCCCTCCCATCATGACAGATTACGCGGAGTCCGTTGTCCTGTGGTGGTAACTGTTTACTGTCGACTGAGAAAGATGTACGAATGCTGTAAGATGTAACCACTACTGTTGGAGGAGGAGGCGGACGGAGTGGGGAGTGGGGGTAGGGTGGGGGGTGGGGGGTGGGGGCGATGGGGAAGAAGGATTATGTGGCCTCCTTTCTCCACTATTAGTGTGTGGGGGAGACATTTTCCCTACATCCTCTTCGAACTGGAGAGCGAGAGATAGGAACGTACCACGTACCACCGGTGCAAACTGTCAAATGTACAATACTGTGCGCCGGTGTGCGTGCGCCGTGTGTGTGTGTGTGTGTGTGTGTGAATTGAATTGAATCGTATGTCACGTGCGTCTGCGTACGTGCGGCGCGCCTGTGTATGCAGCCTGAGGTACAGACACGAACAGTGGCCAGTTCCCATTGTCTGATCCTCCCCATACTTTCTTCTTCCCCTCTGCCCCGAGTGTGGGGCCCAGTTTATTGGGACACCATGAGCCACTGGCGGTGTGTTATACCTACTTTCTAAGCGGGTCACACCATTGGCCTTGTAACGGTGCACTGAAAACCCAGATGTTCCTGTAGATAACACAGACACTGACGGACATTACACACACACACACACATACACACACACACAACACACACACTCACACACACACACACACACACACACACTCACACACCACACACACACACACACACACACACACACACACACACACACACATGCGCAGAGAGCATGCTTGACACGTGTGGAACTGAAAATTCAGTTTGTCTGGTAACTAACAGTATTTTGAAA
>JAFLJL010018030.1:40000-70483 GCA_018398815.1 Conus ventricosus
ACGCACGTACGCACAAACGCGCGCACGCACGGACGGAGATGCACGCACGCACGTTCGTATACACGCACGCACGCACGTACGTATACACATACTGTAAGAGAGAGAGAGAGAGAGAGAGAGAGAGGTGCACAAAGGCTAAGCTGAAGTTGACAGAGGGAACCACGGTAGCTCAGGGGGATCTCGTCCCTTGCGTGCGAACGTTCTTTGTTGTGTGCGTTTTACGAGTTGCCGCACATTAAATTTTGTCGATGAGCCAGGTAAATCAGAAGACTTACACTTACACAGCGACACACATACACTCGCATACGTTCGATTAGCACTTATATTTGTATTTCTTAGGCATTGCTGCATAATTGAACACGTACACGCCTTTCGTCGATGTTTCTCCATCGCACGGCAATGTCCTAATTTAGAGGCCCGTCTCGCTGCCACGCCAGCACGCCATCTCACACTACATCAAGGCTCTAGGCTACTAGGGCTGAGTGAAAGAAAGCGAGCCTGTTGCAGACATTCAGATCTAGCCTATCATCCGCTGCATCTTACAGTGCAGTTATTTCCCCATATTTTCATTCCATTCTTTGTCCTCCCCACGATTCCCAACTGCAAACGCAGTCTGTTATACAGTGCCGAAGAGTGCTTTTAGCCCTGCAGAAACAGAATTTTGCCATAAGCGAGTATAAAGTGCACCTGAAACATCGAAATAAACGGCCGGCGCTCGGATGGAAAAGAGGGGAACTGGGGAGATGGGAGGAGAGAAATGGGACGGGTGAAGTGTAAGAGGCAGGGGGACGGATAGGTGAAAGGGAGGACACACCCCGTACACGACCTCCAACCCACCCCCAATGAGAAGATGGAAACGACCTTGAGTTCGTTTCGATAGTGGGTGCTCTCCCAGTCGCTTTCAACCCCCCAAACCTATGATTCGATGACACGTAATGCATGCGAGTGCACGGTATGATCACTCATCGTTTACATTATTATCGTCAACACCATTACCATCACCATCATCATCGTCTTGCATGGCGACGTGCATACAAACCGCGACCGATTTCGTGGATTTCGGGCACCGCCTTTGTTCGGCCGCATGACTTGACCTGACTACTGTGCAAACGAGGCCTGGCTGAGGTCACATCACGCCAGGCTATTTTAACCTCATGAGGTCGCGGTATCGACGGGTTTACTTTCCGTGCATATTTTCAAGGATTTAAGTGATGACAAAATTCTAACTTGCGAACACTGATTGTTCAAGAAACTATTTTCCCTTTAGCAACAGTCAAACGACTATGATGAAATCAAGGGGCCTGCAAGAACGGTCTGGAACGTTTAACATGTAAACAGACCATGCCACCGCAACAAAAACACGGCGACAGAGAGCGACTCGCTGATTGGCTGAAACACCGCGTGACTCAGTACAGCCTACACGTAGCTGGCACAACGCGAATAAAAACTCTGACGAAGCAGCAGCGGGCGTCAGACAGTTTGTTGCGATCAGGATGGACAGGTGATAGAACGTAGCAAGTTTTTCTTTTTCTATTTGGCGGAGCCCAGCTGTGGCTGTGGTTGTCAACAGTGGAACAGAGGAAGGATAGGAACAGTGTTATTTCAGGGAAGGATTTTGACTTCAGATTCTCTGACAGCCGCTTTCATCGGTTTTTACGGAGTTTCAGCAGACGAAAATTGCTTTGGTTTCCACTCGAGTTAATTTGCATCGAAGATCTTCTTATAGATGAGAAAAGTAAGTGCATTTGTATTACATTTCTTGCAGAATGATACTTTGTGCATTTTGTGGCAGTGCACATCTGCGAAAGATAAATTCTATGATGTTATTTCGCTAAAATTTTCGTTTTGAGTTGTGAAATCGAAACGACGCTTTCCTTTGGAACGTCTGGGTCATGATTGCTTTGGTGTTGGGGAGCTGACTTCATTTTCTATTTTTAGATCAGGCCTAGCCTGGACGTTGATTGTCGTCTGCTAGCGTAACTTGTGCGGATCAGCATTGTGCAGCAGTCATGCATGCAGAGTTATTGATAATATATAATATTACATTGGTAACGACCAAAGGTTTAGTTGCTTATGGTCTGCCGATCAAAACATTGATTTTAACAAGGTCATGCAATATACGTTGAGCTCTTTTCACTTCAGTTACAAACGGTTTGTACTGTGGAATGAAAAATAGAGTTTTACGTCCACATAGCGAAAGTTTTTAGGAACATGTCTTTCATTCACGGTAGTCTTTGAAAAACAGGTCTTACTCTTAGTAGAAATGACAAGAATTATTAACACCAGCGTTGATCGTAAAGATCATAATACTAAAACACATTATGACTTGGATGTAGATCAGTCCAGATTGAGATTATTTGTTCAGTTTGAATTCAAGCAGTTCTATAATTAACTTGTAATGAAAAATTGTTTAAAATATGTAAATATGTTGTAACTATGCCTAGTTCTAACCAATGACAAAGTGAAAATGATAAATGGTAGTCTGCCCCCATATTACCCATTCTATTATATCTTTTTTTTATCTTTTACTATTACTATATTGAGCAGCCCCAGTCATTGGGTTGATTACCATTAGACCTGTGTTAGTAGTCATATCACTTTTATCAGTTTTGTAACATACTATAAGGTTTTGCATGTGTATGTTTCAGGTTGACATCATGGTTTTGACACAGACATCAGCAGCTCGACCAACTACCTTGGATTTGGACAACGCATTGCCCACGGACATGGATTCTGTCTTTCCGGACATGGATAACAACAATCTTCATCCATCTTCTGCAACACGAAATTCTAGGAAAAAGAGGAGGCGGGCTGATGTGCCTGTGAAGAAATTTTTAGGTAAGGTATTTTATGCTTTGAATTGTGAATTCTGATCCAGTGATTGTGCATTAAGTTTAGAACTTTGAAAAATAGGTTGTGCACTAAGTTTAGAATTTTGAAAAGTAGCTTATATAATATATTTTGTGGTTGAAGTTATGCAGCCAGTTATAATGATGCTCACATACATTTTTAATGTGTTCGTAGGTGAATTGTGTGTATGTGTGTGCATGCATGTGCGTGTGTGAACTACCTTTGAATTTAAAGTGACATGTATTGACGTAAAGGTAACATTAACAGGAAAAAATGAAAGAAAGAAAAGAAGAATAAATAATGGTCTTTTCTTGTTCAGGCTGCTACTAGGCTTGTCTATTTTTAAGTAAATCACACATGTTAAATGTGGGTGTTTGTTTGTGTGCATGCTAATAAGGCAGACAAAAGACATTTTTTTTAAAAATGACAATTTTAAAAAATCAAATTATTGCTTTCTAAAAATGCATGAATTACAGCATATATGTATATTTAGTGATGACTTGTCTTAATACAAGTGGTTGAGTTAAACTCAAGGCATCCTATTCTGTTTTCAGATTTATATGAAGCTACCGGGGAGTTTCTGGGGAATGGGTCTTATGCCTCGGTTCAGACTTATAGGAACAAGGCTACTGGAAAGGAGTATGCGGTGAAGGTGAGTTGGACACTTCTTCATTGCACTGATTGTATGGCATTAATTTGATATGAAAAATATGACTTGGCTCAGAAAAATATGACTTGGCTCAGTTGTAGTATATAAATAAGGCTCAGTTGTAGTATATATAAATAAATTCATTGAGATGTTTCGAACGAAAGTACAATTGATAATACTTTTGCTGCGCAGTATGAGGGATGTACAAAAAAGAAAAAGAGAAGTGAATGAAGAACTCGCTTTGCTTTTAAAATTGCCCTTTTAGAA
Organism: Conus ventricosus; assembly: GCA_018398815.1. NCBI lineage: Eukaryota > Metazoa > Mollusca > Gastropoda > Neogastropoda > Conidae > Conus > Conus ventricosus. Next base: position 43,767 of record JAFLJL010018030.1, read on the forward strand.
AATGTTATGAGCAATTTGTTTTTAGCAGCATTTTTGTGTTTTTCTTTAATTGATTTTTTATGCAAGGCTACTAATGATTGTATTGTTTAATTGTGTTGTTTATATTTTCTTGTTGTGAAGTTATTTCTGAAACTAAAACGGTAAAAGTGCAAGAATACAGCAATGGGTGTGGAGGTTATGATGGACTGCATAACTGAAAACAATCAGAAATGCAAATCAACACAGAAAAGCAAAGTACACAGTAACACTTGTTTAATACTCTCTGTACAATTTCAACAAATGTGTTTTCTTCAGGCATTGCAAACAATAGACATAAAAAATTCCCCGTGTGTCAGACAGCATGAAAAAAGTCATTGATTGAGCTTCCAGTGACCCAGACATGTGCATCTGTTTGCTTGTGTGCAGATGATTGAAAAGAGTAATAGCCTGTCTCGTAGCAAGGTCTTCAAGGAGATTGAGATCTTCCACATCTGCCAGGGTAACGAGAACATCTTGAACCTGGTGGAATACTTCGAGGAGGAGGATCGTTTCTACCTCATCTTTGACAAGATGCTGGGAGGCACACTGCTGGCGAACATCGAGCGAAGAGGGCACCTTTGTGAGAGAGAAGCCAGCTTGGTTATCCGGGATATTGCTCAAGCACTGGATTTCCTGCACAGCAAAGGTAAGCTTCATGTGTTAAGGATGTGTGCTGCTGAATATGAGTTTTATACTTTCATGTTTAGCTATTATCCATGGAGACTGTTGTGCTCTGTTTGTGCTGATATGTGTGTGACTGTGAGTGTTATTGTATGAAAAAATGTACATATGTGATAAAGATTCTCTTTAAAAAGTTGCAGGAGATTAAGTTGGTGTGTCTCTTCGTCTTTTGTTTTCTTAAAGTGTTTGTATTGTTTATATAAAGCATTGTGGTTTTCAGACTGATTTTTTTAACTGATGAAACTCATTAACATTGTTACAAAAAAATAATTAATGCAAGGAGTATATCTTTCCTAATCAACCATTTTAAAAGAAGTCTGTTTCTTTTTCTGAAATACTTGATTGATTGGACAGCATTCAACATTTAAAAGTACTAAGACCAGTTGTGATTCTACAGGTATCGCTCATCGTGATCTGAAGCCAGAGAACATCCTGTGCGAGCGCTTGGACGAGGTGGTGCCCTTGAAGATCTGCGACTTTGACCTGGCGAGTGGAATCAATTGTGATGGAGATGGCACCAAGACCCCTGAGCTTCTCACTCCTGTCGGATCAGCAGAGTACATGGCCCCTGAGGTGGTGGATGCCTGGGTGGGAGATTGCTTTTCCTACGACAAGCGATGTGACCTCTGGAGCCTGGGCATTATCTTGTAAGTATGGAGCTCAACTTCAGGAATATTTATAAATTTCTGAAGATATTCTCAGAACTTCATTTTACTTTTGAAGACTTTTAAGAACATCAGAACTGATTTTTCTAGTTTAAATCCTTGCCCCTGATATTCTTTATTTACATGAGAATTGAGTGGTGAGGTGAGATGGTGAATCTAAATCACAACAGAGAATATGTGTGGCAGGTGATGGAAATTTGCATATTATTGAGCTCAAACAGTTGTATTTTTGCTGCCTGAAGGTGGAATGTAATTAGAATATAGAGAATATGTACAGCAGGTGGTGGAAATTTGTAATATGGTTGAAGTTTGACAAATTTATTCTAGCTGCCTTTGAAGAGAGATGCAGGTGACAAGAATGTTTGAACTAGTGCCTCCCATGCAGTTGAACTGATTATGGACTGATGATGTTCAGGTACATCATGCTGTGTGGCTACCCACCTTTCTACGGTCAGTGCGGTGAGGAGTGTGGCTGGAACAGAGGGGAAGCCTGCCAGGACTGCCAGGAGATGCTCTTCAACAGCATCCAAGGGGGACACTACAAGTTCCCTTCGGGGGAGTGGAGCACCATCTCTTGCTCGGCCAAAGATCTGATCCGTCACTTGCTGGTCAGAGAACCCCGCAAACGCTACTCTGCTGCTGATGTGCTCAAGCACCCATGGGTCTGCAGTCCTCCTGCTGCCACCCAGCTGGCCACACCTCATATTCTCACCAGGTATGTTTAAACTTGTGCATGTGAAGTGTGATAAGTGCGAACGTTTTAACCGCAGGTGGCATAGAATAGGATCTCTTAAAGCGCTTTAAACTGAAAAAAAAAAGGAATTGATGGGATTTTGGTTTGATCAGTCGATGAAAGATTTGTGGAAGAAGGAGGGGGTTGGTGAGACAGGGGTGGGAGGAAAAGGGAAAAGAGTTTTGCTTTCAGATGAAGTGGATAGTTTTCAGGTGTGCGTGTGTGTTTTCCACAAATAATAGTTATTTTGTTTACTTTCCCTGTTGAGTTACAATCGGTCTGTGACAGAGAGCGAAGTACATTTTGTAGGATTGGCATCATTATCATTGCCCATTTTTGCCACACTCATGTTCAGTATTGGTTTGTGCAGGAACAACAGTACCAAAGAACTGGAGTCCTTTGCCGAGACAGCCATCTCCATCAACCGCATGATTCAGCAACGCAATCACCACATCTCCCTGAATCAGCAACCCCTTGATCTCGGTTTCTTCCTTGCCTGTGACAGCACTAGCGTCAGCCGTGAGCGCATTGACAGCACGGAAAGTGTGGTACCAGACAGCGCCAGCAGCAGCAGCAGCAGTGCCAGCAGAGATGAACCAGATGAGCCCGATGAGCAGTTGGATTTCTTGGCCACCTGTCATTTTCAGCACCTCCAGTTGTCTCTACCTGGCAGTTCGAGTCTGGCTAAACGGCGATCTGGATCGCAGGACAGTGCGTATAAATCCGGCAGTGGGTCTGGGACAGTGTGTTGTCCGGTTCATGTGCCGGAAGCTGGCGGTCATGAAAAGTTTATCCCCGGGGCAGGCTAGCATCTATATTCCAAGGACTGCGTCCGAGATGGCTGTAGTTGAAGACTTTCGTTGTTGTTTGTCATCAAGCTACGAAGAGGTTATAGTTCATGCCAAATTGTCATGCTAAGGTTTCACACCAGAAAGTGTTCGGTGGCATTGATTAGGGAGTTTGATGATTCTGTTCATGTGGAAGAAGATAGCCACAATATAACATTCTTTAAAAGAAAAAAAGAAAGTGTTGTCCAATAGCAGGATCATTCATGTTTCCTTGAGATAAGCTATTATTAATGTTCTTCCAATGGGAGCGTATGGATATATTTATAGCAGTTTCAACATACATACTCGTACACGTACACAAAACATGCTTGTTATAAGACAGATGACTTTGCAGTATGTACAACATCTTATTATTTGTAACCTAATTTTTGAAGGGATTTGGTGGTTTCACTTCACACATGGTTTCTTTCTGTTTTTTTTTCTTTTCTTTTTTTTAAACAATACCTTGAGTCTTTATAATACACGTGTTGCCTTTATACATGCAAAAACGTTTTTAGTTACAATTGAAACTTGGGCATACACAACATGTACAAAATGTAGTCACAAGGCGAATTATACTTGTGCAAAAGTAATGTACCAAATGCCCAGTCACAAGTGTACACACTAGTGTAAAAGAATAGAAATGAACAACGAATACACTCCGGGAGAAGGGATGTTGGGATCTAAGGGAAACCAAAATGAGACATCTCGACTTTTTTCCTTTCTGATAAGATTTTATAGTTATAGATGGCAGTTATAAAGGACATGAATATCACAATCATAAAGCGCTGCATGTGTGCTTTGCCAGTGGTAATTTGTTTTTACTTTTCTACTTTTTCACACATGACAAGTGCATCATCTAACAATACTTTAATTCATTTTCTTAAAGCGGAGATTTCATTCACGAGAGAAAGGAGTTATTTTTGTGTTATGTATTTCTGTTGTTTTGATTGAGTGATCTAATCTTTTAAATGAGTTAAATTACATTTGAAATATGTCTTCTTCTTGTCATTCTTGTTTTGTTTGTTTGTGTTTAATTTGAGTAGGTTTTGTTTCATGTTTTTCTGTATCTGAATTTTGTTGTTGATTGTTGTTGGATCTTTTCGTTTCGTGTGTGTGTGTGCGTGTGTGTGTTTTATATGATCTACTTGAGCACAAGCAGGCGTTCATGTGGATCTCATAAAAGTTTACATTGTGTGCCTCTGCTGAATTGGCAAAGTTCTGCAAGATGATTGGAGTGACTTCAAAGAAAATCCATATTCCCGAGTGTAAAGTTGCCATGTAATGTTGGAAAAATTGTACCATTCCTTCCAGGCTCGGTTTCACTGTTATGTGTTGGTCATCGATGTGTGGACTATCTGGGCGTTGCGTGTCATGTCAACTGTTCATATAGGCATCAGAGCATGTACAGTGTGCAGCTGCTGGTAAATGTTTGGCAACTGTTCATTATGCTGCTGTTACCTTTTGGATAGGTTTGATTAATCAGTAGTCCATGACCTAGCCATTACTTGATTTGCTCATTTCGCTTTTTTTTTCCTTTTTTTTTTTTTTAAATTGACATGGTGCAAGTGCCAGTGTGCAGTGTTAGCGTGCTCAGAAGGGTACTGTATGTGTTGGCTGTGTGTTATTGTTTTACAACAAAAATGGTCATTCCATTCCCACTGGCTTTCTAGCAGTGATGCAAAGCGTTGGGGCTTTTTCTCATGCCCCAGTTCCCTGTTTGGAAGAAACATGATTGTCCCATTTTCATGCTTTAGTTTCATTTTGAATATATGGCTGTTCAGTTCTTGGGAATAGAATTGTTTCCTCCTGTGTTTAAGTTTGATGTTTGTTAGGTTTTGATTCCGTCTCTTTGCACATGCTTATGTGTCCATTCCTAAACCCACGAAAGCTTGAAGACCATATATGGATCTTCCTCCCCTTATCAAGTGCAATGTTGACCATTTCTTGTTCAATGTGGTAGGCAAAAACATTGATTTTTTGTTTTTGTTAAACAGACGGAATGAGCTCTTGATAAGTTTTCCACTTCCCCATAGTTAGCTTTTACTCCTGATTCTGTTTGGAAACTGAATACCTCTCCCACTGCAAGATCTGTTTTTCACTGGGGCTACATGTATCAGCAAAGACGATTCATTTTCCCTCCCGCAGCTAAAACGTCTCATCATATCCAAGTTGGTTTACAACAAAAGCCATATTTCTCATTTGTAATTATATCACTTCATTCCGCTAGTCAGGACCGACTGTGTAGTATGGTAATGTGATGCGCACAAAAAGAAAGAAAAGACGATGTAGCGTGTGAATAGGTTGAGTTTGCAAGTGAAGACAGATGGCAAGAAAAGATGATTGATTGTAGTGTGTCAATAGGTTGAGTTTGCAAGTGAAGACAGATGGCAAGAAAAGATGATTGATTGTAGTGTGTCAATAGGTTGAGTTTGCAAGTGAAGACAGATGGCAAGAAAAGATGATTGATTGTAGTGTGTCAATAGGTTGAGTTTGCAAGTGAAGACAGATGGCAAAGAAAAGATGATTGAGGGTAGTGTGTGGATGTGTGAACAGGTTGAGTTTGGAAGTGAAGACAGATGGCAAGAAAAGATGACCGAGTGTAGTGTGTGAACTGGTTGAGTTTGCAGTGAAGACAGATGGCAAGAAAAGATGACCGAGTGTAGTGTGTGAACTGGTTGAGTTTGCAAGTGAAGACAGATGGCAAGAAAAGATGACTGAGTGTAGTGTGTGAACTGGTTGTGTTTGCAAGTGAAGACAGATGGCAAGAAGAGATGATGAGTGTAGTGTGTGAATAGGTTGAGTTTGCAAGTGAAGACAGATGGCAAGAGCTCATATACATGTGTAAATGACCAGAATTTATTAACTTGAATCAAATGGCAGGTGAAACTGTGAGAATACACACGTAGCTGTATTGAAAAATACACAACATGCATTTTGTTACGACTATAATTTGTGAAAAGGTGCAGCTGTGTTATAAACTGTAAGAGTGTGTGTGTGTGCGTGCGTGCGTGTGTGTGTGTGTGCACGTGCGTGTGTATGTGTGTGTGTAGGAAGAAATTGGAAGTGAATGTGTAGAGTGCAGTGTGTGATGACTGTCTTGGTACTACTGACAAACAGTGAGGGTGGTCAGTGCTGACTGTTGTGCTGAAAACTGTAGTCCTCTGGCAGTCATGCCAATGGACTTTCATGTAGTCTTTCCCAGACACACATCAGTGTCAAAAAGAGCTTATCACTTTAGCTGTTCAGAATTGACTGTGATATCTTGTAGTATACAGGAGAGAAACCAGAAAATGTTGAATGATAATTTCAAACTTAATTATGATACAATGAAAATAGAAAAGTTGCACTATGTGTAAATCATAATTTCTTCCTAGAACACTTTTTTTCACTGATGTAATAAGACTAAAACAAATTTTCTGTTCTGTTTTCTTTGTTGTATAATGCAGAGTCAGTTATGTGACCTGTGTGTTTTATTTCTGATTTTAAATGCAGAAGGCAGATTTTCAGTGAATGAACAGCTTACTTTTTGAAGAGTGCATCAGTCTATGTTCTGTGCAAACTAGGAGACCGTGGTCTTGCATATGTTCACATTGGCTGGTTCAGTACATTCTCATTTAATGAGAACAATTTGTTTCACCAGCTACTTCAACTGAAAGTTTCTTTTGAAATGGTAGTTTCCTGTATTCAAAAACAAGGTCAGTGATGACCTGTAGTTTTAGTTTTAATTCTCTTTTTTAACCTGAAAGTATCAGGAAAGAACAGCTCCTCGATTTGAAGAGGCGTTCAGTGTAATTTTCTGTGTTCTCTGCAGGCTGAGAGAAACCATGGTCTTGGTTGTGTTCACATTGAAATGTGCCTTGTGCTGTTCTGAAGAATCTCAAAGTCACACAGCATACATGTATGACCCATACGGCCATGTTCGACTATGGTTCAGCTAATGCCCCATGGTATGACTGAAACTGTGGCCGTTTTTGGCTGTATTTGGTAAATACTAATGCTGTTGTCACCATTTATGTGGAGAGTAGTACTATACTAGTTAACAGAGATTGTATTTAGAGAGCATATATTTATTGTTGATCTGGAAATTCAGTGTATTTCGTTATAACAATCAGACTAGAAGGGCTGCTGCATTTTTGTTCCTTCCAAAATACCATTTAAATGAGGGAGGTTGGGGCAGTCCGATTTTGATTTTGTTGAGAAATGTGGCAGGTAAAAGTGCTTTTTTTAATGAGGGGAAGGAAGGGATGGACCAGATTTTTTTTGTTTTTTGTTCTGAAACAAGAGTAATAATCTGTACATTGAAGATAATTGTAGTGTGTGCAAGTTGGTGAGTGCTGGATTGATGGTTAATGGTTGTCCTTGTTCATAGGACACAAACGGTGCTGTTGCAATAAAAAAAAAAAGGAGATGAAGGGAGTGAGGGTGGAGAAGAAAGAAATTGTCTTGAGAGTACTGTCAAGTTTCTGCTAACAATCTGTGGAAAGTCGGCGGAACTTGGCGGGAAATATATTTGTCATGTTCCTCAGGTCTGATATTTTTATATGGAATTCAACTCGGAAAGGGAGAAGGGAAGGGTGGGACGGGATAAAGAAAGGAAAGTTGGGGGTTTCTGTGCTGAAGTTTATTGATAAGGAAGTGATTGGGTTTTTTGTTGGTTTTTTTTTTTTCATGTTGAAAAGACTTTTTTACAGAAATAAAATTTTATTTTCGAGTTCAAAGTTTGTTGAGTTTGTTGTTTCTTTGAGCAGACTTTGGTTGGCTTGAAAGTGGATGGATTCCTCTCTCTCTCTCTCTCTCTCTCTCTCTCTCTCTCTCCTCTCTCTCTCTCTCACCCACCCCTCTCTCTCTGTTTTTGACTGCCTGCCTCAATTTTCTCTCTCTCTCTGAGTATGTGTGTGTGTGTGTGTGTGTGTGTGTGACTTTTAAGGCACACACTTGCAAGCAGGAAAGCTTTTGAATGAAATTTGCAAAGTCAGAAAAAAAAAACACGTGCCCATACGTTCTGTCACTCGTTCACACTCTTGAACAAAATTCAAAACACAACGTACAACTTAAGAGAAAGAGGAATGAATCGCATACAACTGGTATGAACAGCTTTTGAAGCAGTGCGAACATCTGGAACCTATCCATCCCCCCTCCCCTTCCACCTTTTTCCTCTCCATCTCCTACATGCACCTCTCACACAACGCAACGCGCATGCAATCCTGCTATAACTAAATGAGATCTGCCGTGTCGAAAAAAAACAAACAAACAAAAAGCGCAGTGCAACGCACAACATTGCATTATTATGACTGATAAACAGGACTCCCATCTCCATTCCTCCATTCCAGCCCACCTCTTCCTCCCATCTCATCTCCACTAGCCTGCATGCGTTTTACATATACACAATTATTGCTGTGGGAGCGATGTACGTGCAAGCTGCTCACACCTGGCTTCAACACATCTGTGCACCATTTGGCGTGCTATTTATAGACGGAGGCTCGAGCAACCCTCTCTCTCTCTCTCTCTCTCTGTAAGTAACGTGCATGAACCAGGGTCGGCTACACAATCTACATCTGGCACAGCAACACTTGACAAGTCATCATACATGTACAGGCACACAAACAGGTACACGCTGACTTGCGCGCTAATTTGATGCGTGGTATGTATGGAGCGAGAGGGGAATGGTACGGTTGTGCATCATCACTCTTATTGGAGGTAGGACGTTACTGACTGATTTACTCACAGGATTACTATTACTCACAAGATCAATAACAGTTTAAAGAAGAAGAATGAAAGACCAAGACGAAAGATAACATTACATAAACTTGATTATAGCTGAAATGTGTTTCCTCCCACCTCTTCTTAGTGATTTTTCAGCCCCCCCCCCCCCCCCCCCCCCCTCCCTTCTGGTTTATTCTATTTCAATGAATTTTAATTTTGTTTATTTCCGGTCATTTTATTTTATTTCATTTCATTCTTATTTTTATACGAAGAAAGCATATGACCTATTCCACAGGACCCGACAAAAGCAAAAGGGGTCTCGAGCCTATATGATAAGATTACCTGTCCCCCCCCCCCCCTTCCCCCCTCCTTCTCCTCCTCCTGTCCGGGTCAGTCTGGTAGTTCGCATATCAATGGGTTGTGCAGTTTCTCCACTACTGTTGGTGTTAGCAGCGGGGTCATCTCGACGGCAACCTTGAACCACACAGGTTCAGCAAACACTCAGAAATGGACAACAAATACCCACTCTAAACGCCTTGTTGAATGACTCAACAGTCCGACCCACCGAGGAAGATGAAACACACAATTTACTGAAGGAGTCAGACACACTAGTTGCTGCCTCAAGGATGAGTTTCAAACCAAACAAATCATGAGGTTTCTCCCTGCAGGAAGGAAAAGTAGCTGAAAGAGTTATGTCACACTGTTGGCAACCAAGTCATTCCAGCAATGTCAAGAGAACCAGTCAGGAGCCTCGGAAGGTGGTACGCTGACCCCTTTCAAAACACCAAGAGGGAAGACGAAACCGAGCAAATGCCAGAAGAAAGCCTGCGGATCATAGACCAGGGTGGCCTCCCTAGCAAACACATGGTCTGTTTGGTGTCTACAGTTCATGCTAATCCAGAAACTCCTCTGGCCTGTGTTGATATGCCATATCAGTGTCAGCACAGTGAAAACAATGCAGGTCAAAATCAACCAATGCACAAGGAAATGGCTTGGTGTCACACTTGGTCTCACTGATGTTGCGCTCAACTGTCACCGAGCAAAGCCGGGCTGAAATCCATCCTCTCGAGGATTTCAGAGTGTGTAAAGAAAAGTTACTTCTCATGCTCGAGGACTCGGACGACATGGGTGGAAGATCAATCCACCCCCAGCTAAAGACTGGCTTAAAATGGAAAGTTCAGGAGCCAATGGATGCGGCGAAGAAAATCTTCAAGATTAAGAAAAATGACTGGACTGGCACAAACCAACTGAGATGGCTCTACTCAACAGAAAATGAATGATGGTCAAAGGCAAAACGGGGAGCAAACAGAGACATGGTAGCCCAGGAACTGAAGAAAAGGAATCCAGGAGAATCCAGAAGCCAGGTCAGCAGGGCCAACAGTTGAAATGACATACGGCATACGGCACCTCCTAACTCGCGCATCAACTTCATCCTCAGACCTGTATATTACCTCCTGCCCTCAGATTCAAACCGGGCGACATGGGGACAACCAGACGATCCTGCCACTCCACTTTGAGAGGCTGCGAACAAGCAAAATGCAATGCACGTAGTCGAGAAGGTGCAATTTCAAGGCACGAGCCGAGTATTCAGAGATCTCACATGCGCTAGCCATGACCGAAGAAACGATCCCAGGAGAATCCAGAACAGGACTACATTGAACAGGACAAACATTAGAGATCAAACATGCATTACGGCACTGCCATAAGAACCTCCCTATCACTAGCCTCCAGCACCAGGAAGTAATTTAGACACGGACAAACATTCAGAGATCAAACATGCGTTTAGCCTGCATAAGAACACTAGGCCTACACTACCCAGCAACAAGGAAGCACATTTAGAGACACGACATAACATTTCAGGAGATCAAACTGCGTTTACAAGCACATAAGAAACTACGCTACACTAGCTCCAGCAAAAGGAAGTACATTTAAGCACGGACCAAATTTCAGGAGATCAAACATGCGTTTAGCACTGCCAGAAGAAACACTACGCCACCAGTAGCTCCAGCAACAAGGAAGCTACATTTAGAGACACGGACAAACATTTTTTCAGATCATACATGCGTTTATCACTGTCGGAGAAGACACTACGCCACCAGGAGCTCCAGCAACAAAGAAGCTACATTTAGAGACACGGAAAAACATTTCAGGAGATCATACATGCGTTTAGCACTGTCGGAGAAGACACTACGCCACCAGGAGCTCCAGCAAAGACACTCTACACAGCTGGAGGCCATCAAACGTGGTCTGGAACAGCTGTGTCATCGCCAGCCTGGACACGGGGTTTACTGGACGGAGCTGGTGACCGGAAGTGCACAGCAAACCTTCCAGGATGTGAAAACCATCCACAGATCACAAGGCAGAGTGGCATGAGACTAGACAGCGTACTACACTCAGCTGATAGAACTCACTGTGCCATGTGAAAGCAGAATGGAGCGAGCTCACATCTACAAGACTGAGAAATATGTCAGTCTGGCGAGCAGCTAGAGGGAATGTCGCTTGCGAGCCAAAGTCTTCGCCAAAAATGTTGGAGCAAGTGGGTTTGTGGGCTCATCATTCTATAATCTCATGAAACAGCGGTAAGGAGAGGACCAAAACCCCAAAAGCAATGGCAGAGGCAGCTGGAAAAAGTCCAAGCTGTATCTGGTCGAGAAGGAACAAAAGTGAAATTCAAAAGTGAATGCAAAATGGGTAAGACATCTGTCTGAAAGGCAACGCCTTGACACACCCATCCATCTATAGGGTGCTGGTTCGAATCCCGGCAGCACCAAGAGAAGAAAGATCTGACTGCAGAGAGCATATTGGAATTAGGACTTGGATGTGGCCCGGCCCCATTAGAGCGTAAGCAGTTTAGAGCTGAAACACTAGTCTGAAGGGGGGAGGGAGAGATCTCTTCATTACAGATCCGCTGTCAAGTTCTCCCTAGATTTTTTCCCCAACTGATTGAGATGTTAGTACGGTAGTGAAATCTAAACTCAGCAACACATACTAGTAAAATTATTGGGAAATGCCAGGCACAAAGTTATTATAAAACAAACAAACAAACAAACAAACATGGATGGAAATGGTTCGCCAGCCAACGCAATTAGCCAGCTGATGGAAGCAAGGATGTGAAGACAGCAAGCAAGAGTGCGGCATACATCGGCCACAAAAGAAGCTAAATAAGATCACAGGAGCCCACGTCATCTTAGCGACAATTTTGCCGATGATTGGACCATAGATACTTTTACATCAATGGCGGGGGATGTACCTGACCTGGATATATTCACCGCGATTTTGCTCTTCCATCGGAAAACAAACACTTACACCATAATCTTATCATATTTCTTGGGTAAAATTTGTTTCCGTTAACGTCCTTTGCAACCATTTAATAGAAGGGTTCTGCAGACATCAAGTTTTTCAGAGCTCTGAAGACTGCCAACGTGAATTAAAGATCAGCTCTGTCCGGACTGTGTGCTTAAAAACATTTTAAAAAAAAGTCTGACTAATCTTGCAGTGGACATCTCTTCAGTTCTAGCAGAAACAGGGCGCAGACGGAGGGAAACAAAGTGCTGAACAGTGAGCACTAAACAGTTACTGGACTGACCCCAGCCCTTGGCGTCAGTCCAGACACCGTCTTGGGATAAACTGATCGCTTGTCAGGACGGGTCAATATTTCGCATACCATGATCGTTTCATTTCGGTCGGTTGTCCCAGTGTAGGTCGGGCGCTGCATGGCTGGCTACAGAGGTGTTCTCCCCTGAAGGTTGAAGTCCACCAAGTTGATGATATATGTTGGACGGGGTTTGATACAGCATTGCTGTTAGGCCAGCCCGTTGTTTTTCGGTGTCAGGGTGAAAGATAATCACACCCCAAAACCCACAGGCCCTAGACTAGGAATCACTTCGCTGACAGGCTGGCGGCACTGCTTTCGTATTTTTCTCCCCCCCCCCCCCCCCCCCATCCATGATTAATCGGCATGTGTCATTGTACTCTCCCTCCCCCCTCTCTCTCTCTCACTATGTGTGTGTGCGCGTGCGTGCGTGCGTGGGTGCATGCGTACGAGCGTGCATGTGCGTGTGCGAACCGCAAGAACAGCAGTTTGGGTCAAGGTGACTTATACTGCGTTATTTTGATCCAACTTTTTGCCTTGGTGGCTTCACACGCTTCACTTCTGGAACATGATGCCATAACAGGAGACGTAAACAGAGCACACACACACACACAGAGAAAGATAGCATGAAGTTGGCGGAGTGAGAGAGGAGCGGAGAGGGGGTAAAGGTGGGTGGTGACGCTCGAGGAGGAAGAGGGGGAGGAGGGGGAGGGGGGTAAAAATGAAGGGGGTGGGCTGGCGGATATGGTGGTGGTGGTTATGAAAATCAAGGGCTACTTACGTGTTAACCAGTGTACCCGGAACACGGCTGTTTTTACATTGGCCTATGACCACCTGCGCTGCTTCAGCGTTTTGTGAAGGACTGACCGCGTTTTCTTGTAAATACATCAGTGCTAAAATGACTTTCCAGCTAAATGAACTGTGAGCTCCAACTGAAGGACTTTTCTGGGGAAAAAATCGTTAGAATGCAAGAGTTTATGGTGGTCATTCATCAGCATCCAGAATGACGCATTCAGTTCATTTCGTCATGATCCTCGTTGCCATAGACTTCCAGAATGACGCATTCAGTTTATTTCGTCATGATCCTCGTTGCCATAGACTTCCAGAATGACGCATTCAGATAATTTCGTCAGGAGGCTCTTGTCGCTCAAAATGTTTGAATTTGTGTCGGGTAAGTTCTTTGAAATGGAGCTTCAGTCAACTCAGTGATTTACTATGACGGCATGAAAGTGCTCCGACAGATATGAATCCTCGGTGGCAACTTTTGGAAAGAGAGCTCGTACTAAGGCTGGCGTATACACTCGGCACTACAAATTCCATTGGGAATGTTCTGACCAGTCCCTCTGCCCAGCTAGTCAGACTTTCGTGCTGTACAGCCGTTAGTCAGACTGAAAAAAAAAAACCAACCAACCAACCAACCAGCCAGCCAAACAACCAACCAAACAAACAAATAAATAAACGAACGAACAAACGAAGTTGACCTAGAACCTCTTTGGCCTCTGGAACTCGGGGACTGACATGATCTTGCACGAACATCCAAAGATTCATAAACACAGCGCTCGTTTGGCCAAAGGAACGGCATACACTGACTGACGGGTAGAAGTTGGCGAAGAACAGAAGTCAGTTCAATTCGTGTTGTTTATAACCCAACTGACCACGGGGGCAGCATAAGAACCAAACTCTGCATCTTCAACTCCAATGTGAAGTCAATCCTGCTCTACGGGTGCGAGACATGGTGGACAACACAGACGATGCAACGAAAGATTCAGACATTCTTCAACACCTGTCTGAGGCGCATCTACAAAATCCGATGGCAGGAGAAGATCCGAAACGAAGATCTGTGGGAGTGTGCGGGACAGGAACCAGTGGCCAAGCAGATACTGCGAAGGAAGTGGGGCTGGATCGGACACACCCTCAGGAAGCCAGCGTCCAGCACCACATGCCAAGCCCTGACCTGGAACCCGCAGGGAAAGAGGAACAGCTGAAGGCGAGACACTGAGGCGGAGCTGAAGCAGCTGGGGGGACCAACTTGACTGGAATGGCCAGAACAGCCCAGAACAGAGTGCGATGGCGAAGGGTCGTCGATGGCCTATGCTCCACCGGGAGCGATGGGCATAATGAATGACCACGGGGGCGCATGTCATAGGTGAAGGAACAGAATGGCACCGGTCTTTCCCTTCACCACTAGGCTGTGAAAATCCACAGGAAAAAAAAAGATATCTGAAGACAACATTATGCGTGTAGCAGAATGACCTCCAAACAATGCAGCAGTCATTCATTCCGTCCATTTTCACATGACCCCGTTTGGCTAAATTCAGGAGAAGCCTGGGAAAGCCCACGGTCACACCCTTCATTGCAACATTTGGACCTGTTGGCATGCTGAACCTAAAGAACAGCTACAGTCATGTTGGTGTGTCCGATAATGCTGTCCTGTAGTAAGCAGTACTTGGTGCAGGATATTCATGGACTTTTTGCTCTAAACAGACATAGCCTCGACTCACATATCGTGTTTTCGCAACGAGAACCTTTCTGGGTTCTGAGGGAACCGTTATTCATGTGTCCTTCCTTACGAGCATTCGTGAGACCTCTGTCCTCTAGATGTATATCTCTTCCCTCATGTGGAGGAGCAGCTGCCTGCAAGGACTGCGGTCTGAGAGCCCACCAGCAGGCGTCGTGGAGTTCATTGAGGTGACAGAGGGTGTTGAAGACGTCATGGAGTTCACTGTGGTGACAGAAGGTGGTGAAGGCGTCATGGAGTTCACTGAGGTGACAGAGGGTGTGTTGAAGACGTCATGGAGTTCACTGTGGTGACAGAAGGTGGTGAAGGCGTCATGGAGTTCACTGAGGTGACAGAGGGTGTTGAAGACGTCATGGAGTTCACTGAGGTGACAGAAGGTGGTGAAGGCGTCATGGAGTTCACTGAGGTGACAGAGGGTGTTGAAGACGTCATGGAGTTCACTGAGGTGACAGAAGGTGGTGAAGGCGTCATGGAGTTCACTGAGGTGACAGAGGGTGTTGAAGACGTCATGGAGTTCACTGAGGTGACAGAAGGTGGTGAAGGCGTCATGGAGTTCACTGAGGTGACAGAAGGTGTTGAAGGCGTCATGGAGTTCACTGAGGTGACAGAGGGTGTTGAAGACGTCATGGAGTTCACTGAGATGACAGAAGGTGGTGAAGGCGTCATGGAGTTCATTGAGGTGACAGAGGGTGTTGAAGACGTCATGGAGTTCACCGAGGTGACAGAGGGTGGTGAAGACGTCATTGAGGTGACAGAGGGTGGTGAAGACGTCATTGAGGTGACAGAGGGTGGTGAAGACGTCACTGAGGTGACAGAAGGTGGTGAAGGCGTCATGGAGTTCACCGAGGTGACAGAGGGTGGTGAAGACGTCATTGAGGTGACAGAGGGTGGTGAAGACGTCACTGAGGTGACAGAGGGTGGTGAAGACGTCATGGAGTTCATTGAGGTGACAGAGGGTGGTGAAAACGTCATGGAGTTCACTGAGGTAACAGAGGGTGGTGAAAACGTCATTGAGTTCACTGAGGTAACAGAGGGTGGTGAAGACGTCATTGAGGTGACAGAGGGTGGTGAAGACGTCATTGAGGTAACAGAGGGTGGTGAAAACGTCATGGAGTTCACTGAGGTAACAGGGTGTGAAGACGTCTGAGGGGAGACACTGGTCAGAGCAGACCGTCCCAGTATCTGCCCAGAAAGGAATCTTGGAAAACCGTCCCAGCATACTTGGATGACTGGTAAAAACCGTCCCAGCATACTTGGATGACTGGTAGCTGTTTTTGCTGAGACATTTTGAGAACTTTCCGGAACAGACTGCTCCGGTGTACATAGATGACTGAGGACTTTCAGAAAAGCGCTCGCAGCACACACTACGGAGCTGAAACTCGGCGTTTTGACAAATGTTTTTCTTTGTTTTTTAAGTTCATTTATTTGCTATTACAAATTTGTAAAATACACGAATCACAAATGATCTTGCGTGTCAGGAGATACCCTGTTTATAAACTATGTTTAAATGAAATCGCTTTGATCATCCCTGATGGTGATGAGCTAGTTGCCTGACCAGCCTTAGAACACGAGCACAGCTCTCAAGTTCCCATTGACTACGGTCCACAGTATCAGTCAGTGGGCAGAAATACTGGGGGCTTCAGTACACTAACACTTCTCCCTCTCCAACAAAGGAAGCTGTCCAGGTGAGGCTTGGAAATCTGGTGCCAGCCACAGACAATACAGACACCTTCCCGGGAATCCGACTGGATTCGTGACTAATACAGAAGCCACAGAGTGAAGAGTCGGGCAGACAAAGGATCTGTAAACCGGCTCTTCAGGGGAGGAACTGCAAAATAAGAACAACTCCTCCCGGAGCATCATAGGCTGCGTACCCGATCAACATTCCACACCGGAACTGCTAAAATGACCTATCTTTGAACGTGCATAGAAAGCCTGGGATACAACTATCAAGTGCAAAACATGGAACTGCTAAAATGACCTATCTTTGAACGTGCATAGAGATCCTGGGATACAACTATCAAGTGCAAAACATGGAACTGCTAAAGTGACCTATCTTTGAACGTGCATAGAGATCCTGGGATACAACTATCAAGTGCAAAACACGGAACTGCGTTAATAAAAAGGAGACATAAAAATACACGGAATTTGAAACAAACCGACAAACAACCAACCCCCCCTCCCCCCCCCCCCCCCCCCCCCCCAAAAAAAAAAAAAAAAAAGAAAGAAAGAAAAAAGACAAAAAAAAGACAGGATATCAAGCCTCCCCTCCCCTCCTCCACATGCACACACAAACAGCAACGTTAACTGGCTGAAGGTCGTAATGTAGGAAGGGAAGAGGAGAGAGAGAGAGAGAGAGAGAGAGGGGGGGGGGAGGTGGCGCTCTGACGTCGGTTACCATTAACAAATATATTTTCCATTTGTGTCGGGAGGATGCGATGAGCAAAGAATTAGCTGACCGCGAGCACTAACGATCACATAAAATGGACGCCCATACCCTCCCCCGCTCCTCCGTGTTTCCTGCGACCTGTGATCCTGACTTTATTTTCAGACATGGAATAATAACCGAATGCCAGACAATTGTCGTACCACGTATGTTCCGTATGACTGCGGACGTCACTGCTGTTTAAAAAATGAAAAGCCGAAACTGATGATGTCAAGAGATGATTTGACCAATGTCTTTCAGGCCATATGACTGACCACGTTAGAGCCCATCCTCATGGTTGCTAAGCATCTTTGTACAAGCCCCACAGCAAATGCAGAATAGTGCGCACTGAAGGTTTTGAATCTCTCCAGCCATGCTGCTGTTACACGTTGTTTTACACATACAAATACCATGGAGGCATTTTTTTGTCACGTAGCAATCTGATTTCCTTGGCTGGTAGATTTGGACACAGGCCATATTCTGCCCCAGCTGTATTTTGCAATGATCGACCCAAATAACACGTGCCGGCATAGAAGCTTCTTCTTCTTCTTCCTCGTTCGCCATCCCGTTAGATGAGCAGCCGGTGTCCTCGATGAAGGCTGCCGTCCGTCGCAGCTCCTCCAGGGTGCCGTACAGCTTGGCTTCCACTGCAGTCGGTGTTGGCCAGTACTTTCTCCTGGATGCTGCATACGTCGTACAGACTTGAAGGATGTGGTCATTGTCATTGGTCCCTCACCACAAGGGCACTCTCCACTCTGTCCAATGCCAAATTTTGTGTGCATGTGTGGAGCAGGCGATTGTGTCCAGTCCTCAGGCGGAAGATCTTGACCTGTTCCCGTCGTCCCAGCAAATGGTATGTGTCTTCTGGGTTGTATTTGGGATGCAGGAGGCGCCATTTATTCCTTGTTGTGCCTTGATGATTGTCTTGATTTCATCGTATGACACCAGGTTGTTGACCTGCTCCTTCTGTGCACCGTCTTTTGCCAGAATATCCGCTTTTTCATTGCCTCTGATGCCACAGTGTGCTGGTACCCATTGTATCACCCACTTTCTCCACTCTGGCACTCAGGGCAACAAGGGCTGAAGTGAGATGGTTCTGTTCTTTGCAGGGGGAGTTTCTTGAGGGCTTGGAGCACGGAGAGAGCGTCAGAGAAGACCACCACCTCCCCCGTTGTTCTTTTGGAGTTCTGCAAGACTGTTGTGGCTGCCTCACAGAGGGCTTCTCGCTCAGCTCGGAAGTTGGTGGAGTATTTTCCTGTTGGAATTGCAATTTCTTCATCTCCGTCTTTGTATCGGAGGAAGATTCCAGCTCCACCATCCCTCGTTGCCTCTGTGGCGGAGCCATCTGTGAAGACATGGGTCCAGTCTTCCTGGGGATACGGGTTGCAGATGTACTCCATGGCCAGAGCCTTCCTTTGGGTGTCTGACTGTATTCCTCTCTTCTCCACTCCGGAATGCTGGTGACGACTGTTGGGAACACCCTGCCTCTTCCAAGATGGGTGGGTGACATTTGCCGGGATAGCTTTGCTTCATGTTCCATCAAGACTGGAGTTTGTCTTTCAAGGCGTCTTGACTGGTGGATGAAGCTGCCTCTTTTCAACCGGCTCTTGGTGGGACCCTGCTCATTCTGTGTTCATTTGATGGTTTTCAAGGCGTATTGAATTTTGCTGCTTGGATGAGGATCTTTGTGTCCCTTCTGTCCTCCAATGACTGTAGCCCAGTGGTTCTCTTCCATCTTCAGGATTGGGGTGGATCTCATGCCGCCAGTTATGACACGCTGAGCTTGGTTCTGTATCTTATTGAGATGGTCGAGGTTAGACTTTGCAGCTGATGCCCATGCTGACGTCCCGTACTCAGCTACAGGTCGGACTCTCCCTGTATAGAGTCTCTTCAGGATACGTTCGTCAGCCCCCCAGTCCGTACCTGCAAGTTTCCTCATGATCGCCAGTCTCAGCTTGGCTTTGCTACAGCATCTGGTGATCTGCTGTTTCCAAGTGAGCCTGCGGTCAAAGGTCACTCCCAGTAGGTAGGTGTGGGTTCCTCTGCAAGCCTTTGGTTTTCAGTGTCAGCTTCGCCTCTTGCTTCTTGCTGGATAGGCTGAAGACTGTGTAGGTTGTTTTGCTTGAGTTGACAGAGACAAGCCATTCCTTGGTCCAGTCGCTGATCTTGTTGAGCGCAGTCTGGAGGCGTACCTGTGCTGTGGTGGTGTAATCTTCAGAGCACTAAAGCACCAGATCATCTGCGTAGATCGCTCCTCTGACCCCTTTTGGCAGTTCTCTGACGATGTCATCTATGAAGATGAGGAACAGCGTTGGCGAAAGGACTCCTCCTTGGGGTATTTCCCTGTCTCAGCACCTTCTTCTTGCTCTTTTGGCCCTGAATCTTTACTCGGGCTTGGCGGTTGTGTAGTACTGGCTGATCCAGGTGTACATCCTCCCAGACACACCACATCGCCGTAGTTTGAGCCTAAGTCCGTCCCTTTTAGACTTTGTCGAACGCCTTCTCCATGTCAATCCAGACAGCAAGCGTGTTCTTCTTTTTTTGGAAAGCGTCCCCCAATGCTTTGCGTGATGAATGTGATCTGGTCTTCTGTTGATCTGTGTTGGCGGAAGCCTGCCTGTTCAGGGCTCAGCAGCTGATGCTCCTCAAGGTGCCAGACAAGCCTTGTGTTGACAAGTCTCTCCATCAGCTTTCCTAAGCAGCTTGTAAGGCTGATGGGTCTGTAGCTGTCAGCCTTCGACTTGTCCTTTCCCTTTTTGTAAATGGGGATCATGTGTGCTTCCCTCCAACACTGTGGTACTAATCCTGTCTTCCAGCTGGAGTTAAAGATTTTAGAAGGACTGCCTTGCTCCTTTATCCCAAGATGCAGAATCATTTCATTTGTGATTCCGTCTGGTCCAGGTGACTTCTTCAGACTGAGGCTCTGCAACGCTTCCTCCAGCTCTTTCTCTGTGAAAGCTGTGATCATGACTTCCTCTTGGGCTCTTCCTCATGAAGTTCACCTTGGGCCCTGTGCACTGCAGCTCTATGTTCAGGGGACTTCCAGATTGCTGATGTTTCATAGACGTCTATGAAGTGGTCTGCTGCTTTCTTTCCAGAGAGATAATTTCCATTCTCTTGTATTGTTATAGTGGTGTGACTTGTTGTTTCATTACAGAGGGTTCTAGCCAGTTTCCACAGCTTGCTGCCATCCCTGTCGAGATTTAGGCTTTCAGTTTTCTCTTGCCAGCTTTTTCTTGCAGCTTGTGCGCAGGACAGCTTGTATCTGGCAGTTACATTCCTTCAGCGCTATGTTATTCTCCAGTGATGGCTGCTTTTCTGCTCTGTCCCGGGCTTCCGTAATGACATCTTCCAGATTCTGAAGTTCCTCCGTCCAGTAGGGCTTGTAGTCTTTACGTGCTCCTCTTGGGATGGATTCTGTAGCAGCTTTCAAGACGGCCTTTGTGAAGTCTCGAACCATCTTGTTTGAGTGCTTCTGCCTGATGTTGATTGGCTTTGTGTATGTATCTTGAGGGTCTCAAAGAGAGTCCAGTCCGCCTTTCTATAATTCCCAGCGGGAAAACATTTTGCTTGTGAACACTGTAAGTTGAGGTTGATAGAGAGTCTGACGGGCTTGTGGTCACTTCCTCCAAGTTGGTTGAGGACTGTTCTTGTGGTCCTGACGAACGGTCGTTGGTGGCGAATGCTAGATCTGGTGTTGATGTGGTCATCCAGCGTCTAGAGTAGAAGGTGGGTTCATCATCTTCTTTGGGTTTATGAGATGAAGATGTGTGTCAATCTTCCAATCCTCAACTTCTTCGCCTCTCTTGTCCGTCTCCTCATAGCCCCAATCTCTCCGAGTGACTGTTAAAATCACCCACCACCACGCAGTTGTTGTCTGGGATGTTCATGTAATGAGAGGGAAAGATCACGATCTTGAGGGCAATAGGCATTGTAGATCCTGATGTTGCGTTCCTTAAGGACAATATCAACCCCTTGGATCTCTGCCTGTTGATTGGTGTTGATCTTGAGTTCTTGTGCGGCGATGGAACTCCGCACCAAGATAAGCACCCTCCTTTGCTTCTTTCCTCACGGTCCAACCTGATGGTCTCGTAACCCCTCACTTGAAAGCGATGGTTTACGGTCAAATGTGTCTCTTGGACACATGCGATATCGATATTTTCTTGATTTATCCTTTCTGCCAAGCCAAGTTTCTTTTTATGCACCCCTTCTGCATTCCACTGGAGAATGTTGAGCATTCTGGGCGGTACTGTTTGCTTGGCATCAGCAGGAGGATGAGGTCTCTTTCTTCGTCGCATTGGCATGCAGATTTTCTTTGTCTGACCACCGACCGCTTGGGGTGGGCCCCTTTGAGGCATAGGGCCCGGCTCCCGACCTCCCCGGCGGGTCTCCGAAGGTCGAGCGCCACATCGAAATTCTGTGGACTGCATCATCATGGAAGCGTGGATGCGTGGTATTGTGGTTTAAGTTGCGCCAGTGGCCCAATACCTCCGTCTTCAGCTGGAGTTTTCTTTTGGGTGCCTCACCCTTAGCTCATGGCCCGTAATGTCCTGCCCTGTGAGCACAGGGGGGATTGTTCTCCCGAGGATCCCACCCCGGGGCTAGAGGTTATACCGCGCCTCTTGACCGCATGATGAGCCCGTCATAGAACACATGGGTATTTCAGTGAGGACAACAGCGCCACCTGTTGACCCACCCCGTCCTGGTAGGAACATCGCCAGTTGGTCCGGAGTGCTTCGCAGCTAACCCCCATAAACTGAGGGCCGTTCCCCTATCCGCCACCTTGGGGACCCACCGGGTTGGGGATGGTCGCCCCACTACTGAATTGGAAGCAGCCTGATCCCGGGCATAGAAGCCGTTTTATGTATTTCTTGTACGCGCGTGCGCATGTTCGCGCATGTGTCGTTGCCAGCCACTAAACCGGAAGAGAAATCTTCGTGGTCCTTAGACTAAATATTGATAGTCGCCTCGTTCTATTTTCGAGTTTCATCTCGGATTTAAAACAGGAAAAAAGAAAGAAATACTGAGATGTGTGGAAGTTTGCTTACCACCGTGACCTCCTCGTAAAACACAGTGCTCTGTAAGCAATATAATTAACCGCATTATGATGGAACTGTTACAGCCATGTCAGTGTTGAGAGAGCCTTCGTGACAATTCAGTACAATGTATTATGCAGAGACCTGATAAACAGATTTTTATGTCAGTCCGTCGCAGTTACCTTTCGCTCTCATTTTATTCATGTTCAAAACATCAGGTACATGTGCTTTGCAACCCCTACCCCCCCCCACCTCCCATTAAAAAACAAATAAACAAGAATAACCCTGCAAACTACAAGTCATCTCCGTTCTAACTACAGCATCCGTGATGCAACAATTTCATGTGCCTGTGTATGTGGAGCGTTCACGTGATGTTGACGAGTCTTTCGACCTCGAAATCGGCCAAGGTCCCAAACTTGAAACAAAGCGGACTTTTTTTTTCTTCTTCTTCATATCGTTTCTTTCTTTCTCCCCCCCCCCCCCCCCCCCCCCCCCGCCCCTCCTTTTTTTTTTTTTTTTGCCTCCTGAAGTTTTTGACTGCAGTGCACAAACAAGCCCTCCCCAAAACGAACGTGTCAATTCAGTCTTTGTGCGTGTGTGTGTGTGTGTGCGCGTGCGTGCGTGCGTGTGTGTGTGAAACACGTTTTCAGTTAACTATCCGAGTGCAAGCAAATCTGTCTTCTGCCTGTTTGCCTATCAATGCCTGCCTCTACATGTGTGCATGAGCATGCGTGCTCCGTGCAAGACATACCGTGCACCGCGCGCGTGCTACGTGCAAGACAGAAAGCGGGGAGAGAGGAGGGAGGGAGAGAGGGAGGAGGGTGGGGATTAGCTGGTATTGAACCCGCTAGTCTCACCACCCCCTCCCTACCACACCCCCTCCTTTTTTTTTCTTTGTGCGCTGAATTTCGTCTTTGTGAAAGGAATTCATTGAAATGCTCAGCTTCCGGGACAACGCTCCTCAAACCACTCATAGGGACTAGTGATTTTCTGTTTCTGGACCTCTCCAAAGCTGCTCATGAGGGGGGGGGGGGGGGGGGGTGAGCTCCATATGACCTCAATTGTAAACACCCCCCCCCCCCCCACCGTCCCCCCCAAACACACACACACACACAAAACACACTCACACACCTCACAAATACCTTGGTCCGGATCTGGCGTTGTGTGTGTGTGTGTGTGTGTGTGCGCGCGCGCACGCGCGCGCGTGCGTGCATGCGTGAATGTGCGTCCTTGCATGCGTGTGTGTGCATGCGTACGTGTGCGGACGTACGCGCGCTTGCTTTGTTATGTGTGTATGTGTGTGTTTTGGTGTGTGTGTGTGTGTGATGGTATGCGTCAAACTAGAAATATACGCAAATCGATAGACTGGTTAGAAGGTGAATTGACAGCTATGACGGCTGCTAAACAGATAGATATTGAATAGAATACCTAAATGCCTATTACTAGGGATAGGGGCAGATCGATAGATTGGCTGGGAGATGATTGACTGCTAGGATGGCAGCTCGATAGATAGATACTAGGTGGACACACCTTTCCGTCTGTCTCTCTGTTAGACTCATTGACGACTGTTTCCATCATGAGAATACAGCCCAAGACATCAAGAGCATGCAGAGACAAACCCCCCCCCCACCCCCCAGCCCCACTTCCCAACTACTCCCCATCCTCTGTCGACCTCTTTTAACCTTTGGCCTTATCGAGATTGATAACCTCGGGCTAAGTCACGTGGTACAGTGGGTTCAGTCCCTAGGGGTCGTGACTCCATTGGTCATTGAACGTTCTGAGGTCCTGAAGATTGCCATCTGATTTCGTTAATTAACAACAAATCCGAGAGAAAATAGGCTCCATGACAGATTCGTGGATCGCCGAGCGCGCGCACCGCGACACACACACATACACACACACACACACACGCGCGCGCGCGCGCGCGCGCGAGCGCACGCACGCACGCACGCATGCACGCACATACACATACATACAACACCACACACACGCACGCATAACGCACGCACGCACACACACACACACACACACACACACACACACACACGCGCGCGCGCGCGCGCGCATTCTAACAATGTTAGTCTTATGCTGCCACGGAGATTGGGGTAGATCGGTTTCTGTGGCCCTGGCCGGAAAATGCGATCAGCACCGGCCAAAGGTTTCATCACCGACGAAGGGCGGCCCTGTCCCAATCTGGCGCCGCTCGTTCCGAGATGTTGATTAATGCAGTGAAAGCTAATGGCACATCTTTTATCATCAGCGCTATGATGAGTGTCTTCACAGGCCTAGCCAGCACGTGCTGTATACACTTCACCAAGCTCTTGATGCCTGTTGGCCTGGGGTCGGATGACCTGACCATATCGGTTGGTCCTCCCATTTTGGAATATTCAGCTTGATCTGGGAAGAATAGGGAGGGTTAATATATGGTTGGAGTTGGGAGGAAAGAGGTGAGTGGGAGGGAAAGGAAGGGGGGGGAGGGTATTGTGATGTAAGAATGAGGAGGGGGAGGGGGGAAGGGAAGGGTGAAAAGGGAAGGGAGGAAAAAGAAGGCTATGCCGTGGGGGGGGAGGGGAGGGGCGCTGGTGATGGTACTGATGGTGGTTGATCACCTCTGTTTTACGTCGATCAGCGATTCGCTGACTCTCTCTCTCTCTCCTCGTCTCTCTCCTCTCTCTCTCTCTCTCTCTCTCTCTCTCCTCTCTCATCTCTCTCTCTCTCTCTCCTCCTCTCCTCTCTCTCTCTCTCTCTCTCAGAGCAGTTGCAGGTGTCCATTTTGTGAGGGCTTAATTATAAACAGAGATCGACTTTGCCTTGATTCGCCAATTTCAGGTTGTTGTTGTTGTTGTTCTTCTTCTTCTTCTTCTTTTTTCTTCTTCTTCTTCTTCTTTATTTGCTTTTCGTTTAATTAGAACTGATTTCATTCGCAGAAAAACGTGTAGCCAACCGCCAACCGCCAGTGTTGGGATTTCAGTATACTGATGACATAATTCAAAAGCTGGCAAAAGCCGTCAGTAAAGTTTTCTAACTTGAGACAAACTGATTGCATTGGTTATTTTGTCTCTTCTTCTCAGAAATGGTTTGTTGTTTGCCAGTTATGATGTGAAAATAAAGTTTCTGTTTATTTTTTGTCCAAGTTCATTGTCATCTCTACTGTAGTAAACCAGTCGGGGTTGAAAGTTCTGAGTCCTCTCTCTCTCTCTCTCTCTCTCTCTCCTCTCTCCTCTCTCTCTCTCTCCTCTCTCTCTCTCTCTCCTCTCTCTCTCTCTCTCCCCTCTCACCTCTCTCTCTCTCTGTATGTGTGTGTGTGTGTGTGTGTGTGTGTGTGTGTGTGTGTGTGTGTGTGTGTGTGTGTGTGTGTGTGTGTGTATGAACTAATGCTTTAACAGATCTTTCTTTGATCTATTTATTTTCTTTCTAATTTCAGCAACACGTTCAGGAAAAAAAAAAGAAGATTTGAGACTGGTTTCCAGAACTTTTCATCAACTAGTTTCGACATCAGTCACTGGGTCGATGAATTTCTGAAATTTACTTGTGGCGGGAGTTGGGGCATAGGAGGAGAAGTGGGGATGGGGGGGGGGGGGGGGGGGGGGGGGGGGGGGGAGGGGGGATACTGGACAAGTCATCAAAAAGTGTTTCTTTAGGATAAGGCAATGAAGTGGAACAACCCCTTCACCTATCACAGACGTAGGCCTAAAAGGAACGTGCAACATTTTGTGCATGTCCACTCTCTCTCGGCTTCCCAGTGATGGCTGCGATATTAGGCTGTGGTCAATATTCAAAAGAAGAAAAAAACAAGATGCAAAGCATATAAACGTAACTCCCAGTTTAGATCTATCTTGAATTACGCGTGTAAAAAAAAAAAGGCCGCAATCAAACTTGCATCATAATAATAATTTTTAAAAAAAACGCACGTCACAATCAAACATGCGTCATAATGTATTTGGTCACTGCGATAAGAAATCGGCGAAGCACTTTCAGAAATATTCCATAAAGAAGAAAACCCGTTTTGGTCCGTTATAACCGTTAGTAACGGCTATTCTGGTAAAAAAAACATCGGGCATCATCCGTGACCCATAATGAACATACCTACAAATTTCACAAAAAGATCGGCCCAGAAGTTTTGTCTGGAGCGAGTGGAACACATTTTGACCACAGACAGACAGACAGATTGACAGACAGACAGCATTTCTTCGTTCCTATGGTAAAGTACTCCCTGTTCTGTAAGAACTGGGAATACAAAAAGTATAATGTATAATAAATAAACTAGTGGCGTTGTCGCTTAAGACGGCAACATGAAAGTGAGGTGAACGTGCAGAACACGGGTTTCATTTAGCGCTCTGCTTGCTTGCACCTGTATCATGGCGTCGTTTGAATGAAAGACAACGTGTAAAACAATAAGAAAAGGGAAACAATTCCGCTGAAAATAACGATCCAACTCTCCTTCTGTCTCTCTCTCGTTTTCTATCTCTCTCTCTCTCCTTCGTCTCTCTCTCTTTTCCCATCTCTTTTTTCTCTC
>JAFLJL010018030.1:71483-86496 GCA_018398815.1 Conus ventricosus
AACACACAGGGTGGGAACAACAGACATGGTGGGGGAAACAATGAACAGACATCGTGGGGGAAACAACAAAACAGACGGGTGTGGAACAATGAACAGCATCGTGTGGGAACAACTGAACAGGACATGGGGGGAACCCTAACCCCCTCTGGGAACAACTGAACAGAACAAAAATGGTGTGGGAACAAACAGAACAGACATCGTGTGGCAACAACTGAACAGAAAATCGTGTGGGAACAACTGAACAGACATTGGTGTGGGAACAACTGACAGCATCAATGGGAACAACTGAACAGACATCGTGTGGGAACAACTGAACGACATCGTGTGGGACAATGAACAGACTCGTGTGGCAACAACTGACAGACATCGTGTGGGAACAAGGGGAATGGTGGGGGAAACAATGAACAGAATCGTGGGGAACAATGAACGGGTTGTGTGGGGAAAACTGAGACAGACATCGTGTGGCAACAACTGAAACTGACATGGTGTGGGAACAACTGAGACAGGACATCGTGTGGGAACAACAGACAGGGTGTGGGAACAACTGAACAGACATCGTGTGGGAAAAACTAAACAGACATCGTGTGGGAACAATTGAACAGACATCGTGTGCAACAACTGAACAGACAGGGTTTGTGGGAACAACTGAGACAGACATCGTGTGGGAACACAGACATGGTGTGGGAACAACTGAACAGACATGGTGTGGGAACAAACTGAGACAGACATCGTGTGGGAACAAACAGACATGGTTGTGGGAACAACTGAAAGACATGGTGTGGGAAAAAACTGAACAGACATCGTGTGGAACAACTGAACAGACATGGTGTGGGAACAACTGACATCGTGTGGGAAAAAACTGAACAGAATCGTGTGGGAACAACTGAGACAGGCCCATCGTGTGGGAACAACTGAACAGACATGGTGTGGGAACAAACTGAGACCAGACATGGGTTTTGGGAACAACTGAACAGACATGGGTGGGAACAACTGAACAGACATCGTGTGGGACAACTGGACAGACATCGTGTGGGTACAACTGAACAGACAGAGCCAAACGACAGTAGGTCTACATGCGGGACAGGGGCGGGTATATCCCTGACGCGCACCCCAAGGCTATTACAATGCAGTACTGAAAGTTTTATGGTTCAAAGGGAATTTGGGGGGGCCCGGGGAATGCTCAGTTCGTAGAGGCGGGACTCGTGATCCTGGGGTTGGGGGGTTCGAATTTCTGTACAGGGGGATTTTTCCCTGGGAAATTTAAAACTTGGTTTAAATCCACTTCCCAACAGTCCTTCGAATGAGACTATAAACCGAGGTTCCGTGTGTGAACGCACGCACATCTTGCACACACGTAAAATGCCCATCACCAACTTTCGGAAGAGAAGGCCAGTTGGCCGTTGGTATGGATGACACGTTACACGTAGCATGCCCCTTTCCCCCGAAGATGGAGTATAGCTGCCTTAATGGCGTAATAAAAAACGGTCATACACACAAAACTCCTTTGCTGCCTATACAGGCAGTCCCCGCAGGAGTATCAGCCTGCGTACGCAGGAGGAAAGGAAGGAGAAACGTCTGCAGGACTTAAAACAAAAAAGTGGGGTGGGGGTGTCAAATAAAGATAAAACAGATGTACTCAGGAGTCAGACAGGCAGACTGAAGCGTCCAGGTCGGTGCAGAGTTCCCGTCCTTGTGTTTGTCGCTTTCCTTTATTGCTGTTGTTGTTGTTGTTGTTGTTGTTGTTGTTGTTATCATTATCATCATCATTTTGTCCTGCAAACTCCAATTTTCCCACTTTCTTTTTCTTACTTTTTTTAACTAAACTTTTTCTTCCCTTTTTTTAACCAGTGGGGCCTCCATTCTATTTGTTCTTTCGTCTGCTACAACAACTGCAATAATAAATTAATATTGGAACAAAACTTAGTTTTTGTTATCAGGGGTCCACATAGGTCATCAATCAAAATGGAGCTTAACACGGTCCATATTTCATTTCGCTATGAAATGCATGTCATTGTTTGGAAAGGAAGCGCAAAAAAAAAAAAATGAAGAAGAATATTATATTATTTTTGAAATTCCGCATGGTAAAAGTGGTGGCAGATGTGAGGTCGCTTATGTGATGGAAACACCGAATGTGTACACCAGGTTTGAAAAACACGTTAAACACGATGACTGTTCGAAAGAATATTCCACTCTGGTGAACACTGGAATGCCTAGCTGTGCTGTGCCACTCTCGGCTTCAAATATAAGATAAACGAACACAGACAATAACTACAAAAACAACAGAAAAACATAAAAAACTTCAACAACAACAATTAACAAGAAATAATGACCAAAATTGTTCACGCAGATCTTTTGAAAAAAGAATGTTCCATCTATTTTCATTTCTTACTACAATAAACCCTAAAATTCCTCTACAGTAAATTTATCCTATCAAACGATTGTGAACTTAACAGCCTTTAGCCCGCTCAACTCTATCTTTTCTTTTAACACATCGGTTTACAGCGAGTGCGCTTGCGCATACTGTTACCAAACATTAGTGGAATTAACAATAATTGCTTCCTAATATTCAGAAAGAGAGGGGGTAGTTACCGCAGGACATAAACAAGACAACAAGACATTTCTTTGTCTATGTCCTTGGCGGTCACTAACCCCCGCCTCTTTCAAAATTTTGTTTCATTTTCCCCCTCAGTCACTCCGTTTTGAACTTTCCTAATGTTTGTCATCTCTAAATAATCATGGCCGTGTTCGCTTCATTTTCCCGCCCTCATTTACTCCCGTTTGAAACGTTCCTAACATTTGTCATCACAAATAAATAATCCGTGATTCCATTTCTGCCATCTCATATTTCCAGCCTGATCGAAACAGCCAGATATTTCGATGCCAGACCCCCCCCCTCCCCCCCACACCCCGTCCCCTTCCCGCCACCCCTCCCCCGCCACCCCCCTCCACCCGGTCTTCTCTGCCCCCACACCCCCACCTCCACCCTCCTTCACAATTGCACGCCCCCAAAAACAGTGATGGCAACCCAGTTAACCCGTTTCCATTTTAGCGACTGTCAGCAGCGCGTGCACCGCTTGATGCAACTTTCCACCAATCAGAACACGCCTTTAAAAGTCAACCTGCAGGACGAGGAAAAAAAACAAAAAAAACAACAACCAAACTAATCGATAAGCGGGAAAAAAAAACCCCAGCGGGTAGTCGAAGACCGCTTCCAAGGACAAAGACTCAGCCAGAGCTTGGTTTTCAGCCACCAATGACAACGGGCGCCAGAGTTACCATGCTAACAGCTGGGGCCCCATGTCAAAAAATTAGCACGGCTCAGCTGACGCGCAGCAGATCAGGCCGATCGATCTGGCAGCAAGGCTGACGACGACGGGGGGCAAGAAACAAAACAAACCAGCCGTCGTCGCCCTTTTTCCTGCCGTGAATCACTTGGTGGTGCTGCTGCCTTACTACGAGTCGGTGGTGAACGCCAGGTCGAAGGCATGGCCTTCTCCACAAGTAGATGATTAATTAATTTCAAGGTGTTTTTTTTTTTTCAGTGGGGCGTGCCTCGCCTCGCGCGAGCAGGTGCGTTGATCGTTGTTGCCACACTTTCCCCCAAAGTGGCCTAAAGGGTAGTTTCTAGTGGTGTGTGTGTGTGTGTGTTTTGTGTGTGTGTGTGTGTGTGTGTTGGGGTTGTGCTGTGTTGTGTGTTTGTGTGTGTGTGTGTGTGTTTGTGGGGTGTGTGTGTGTGTGTGTGTGTGTGTGTGTGTGGGGTTTTGGTGTGTGTGTGTGTGTGTGTGAGAGAGAGAGAGGAGAGAGAGAGAGAGAGAGAGAGAGAGAGAGAGAAAAAGGGCTTTGTGTGCGAGGGGGAGAGGAGGTGTGGTGGGGAGCTGAAAGGGTGGAATGGGTAGAATGTGCGCCCGTTGTGTGTGTGTGTGTGTGTGTGTTTTGTGTGTGTGTGTGTGTGTGTGTGTGTGGTGTGTGTGTGTGCGTGCGTGCGCGCGCGCGCGCGCGCGCACGCGCGTGTGTAAGTGGCAACGCTAAAAAAAAAAAAAAAACGCGCGTGCGCACACTCACAGACACTACACAGACAGAAGCAGACAAACAGACACGCAGGACATAGACACATACATAGACAAACACAACACTTTACACGCACGCTCGCGCGCGTGCAACGTGACCAATAATGATTGGGCCCTAAAAGGCTTAGGAGGTGGCGTTTTTAAATTCTTTTGCGCTGATTATCCTTTCATGAATAACCAAAACTCCCGAATAATGGCCAACTAAGATTTTTAAGCTGGGGAGGAGAGTGGCGGAGGGAGAGGGGGGTACGGTGGGGGAAGTAAATTCAAAAAAGCAGGGGGGGGGGGGGGGGGAGGTAAAAGGTAAGGGTTCTAGAGATAGAGAAGGGGTTTCTTTTTTAGAAAGGTCGTAAACGATAATGTAATTTGAAGTAGCTGTTTTACAAAGATGGCTCTTTTTTACAGCGGTCGTAAACGACAGTGTAATTTGAAGTAGCTGTTTTTATGAAGAGACTGTTCCTGTCAATAAAAGGGAGGAGGAAAGGAAGCCGTCGTCCTAACTTTGAGCTCCAGCAGGGTCTAGGGACAATATCCTGGTCGGGGGGGGGGGGGGGGGGGGGGTGGGGGGTGGGGGGTGGGGGGGTGGGGGGGGGGGGGGGTTTGGGGGGAAAAACCCCGCAAAACGCTGAAGAGAACACATTTTTTTTAAAGGGTGCATTGGGCCTCTTCCGGAAGACAACATGGTGTCTATTTGCATGTGTCAATCTGCCTCTGAACAAAATGAGAAGGGGGTGTGGGGTAGGATGGAAGGTCTGGTCACTGGAATCCACAAACTCCTTTGTCACCCCCCTCCCTTCCCCTCCCCTTCCCCTGCTTTACAAACCTACGCCATGTTGCCCCAAATCGGATGAAGTAAAAGCGGCTGACACACGAGCCTCCCCGCCCCGTACGCTTCGGACGTACCGGTCGAACCCGATCCCAAACGGAGCGTCTTTTCATAGTAAACGTAGTCTAAAACGGACTTCGGCATCCAGTTCGAGCCGACCGTTCGAGATACACCGTGATCATTCGAAACGGACAGCTAGTATCCTCCAACCAATCAACGCTCAGCATTGAGCGAACACCATGACAACGGAAAAATGGCGTCGTCCAGCAGGCGATCCGACTGTCCGATTCGGAGACCAAACATTTGATTGAATCGTACCAAGGCCATGATGTGCATTGGAATGTCAACTAAAAAAATTATAAGAATCTAAATATTCGAAAAAAAAGCTTCGTTTTCCCAATTGTACAGTCCTTTGAAGGGGATGTGGGATCAAACTCAAAAGGGTTTTAAAAAACTCGCATATAGGTCGGACCGCACAGGTTCAAACGTTTCGTTTAAGCACTCCCTCCGTTCGACCCCTGACTGGTCGGAGCGCAACAGGTTCAAAAGTTTGTCTCAACCGTACGGGCGGGGAGGGGTCGTTTGTCAGTGCTTAAGTGATTGCTCGTTTTATTTCTGTTGTCCTGGGTTGTGTATCTGGCCCGAAGAAGACCCCAGAGGTCGAAATGCGTGTGTTTTGTCTTGTGATTCGTCTGTCTTCGTTCTGTGGCGATGCTTATCAAAACTTTTTAAATTTACAGAACACATTAATAAGACGGATGCGATCGCTTCAGTGTTGTCTGTTTTCTGCTGAAACTCACAGGACAGCATTTAGGCAAAGTCAGGTGCGTTTTCCCCCTGTCTTCCTTGAAGGCAGACAGGTATTCATTTTGTGTTTTCCCCGTGTCATCATTGAAGGCAGATATTTCTTCTGTTTTCCCTGTGTTTATCCTTGAAGGCAGACAGGTGTTCATTTGTGTTTTCCCGTGGAAAGAACATTACAATTTAGTATGTAAGAAAGCAAATAACATCTTAGCTTTCTTATACAGGAACATCAATGACTGCCCAAAAGGTTAAGACGACTGCTACAAAACACTGGTTAGACCCGTACTGGAATATGGTTGCTCAGTTTGGGATCCTTACCATTAAAGGACATTGATAACCTCGAAAGATTCAGAAGAGAGCAGCACGGTTCGTAACAGGGAACCCCCACAGAGAAAGGGGAATACTAGGAAGAACATGAGGAAATTAGAATGGAAACCCTTAGAAGAGAGAAGAGCTTTTATTAAACTTAACACCTTTTCAAAGGCAGAGCTAAAGTAATTTGATATTCCAAAGGAACAACTAGTATTGAATAAAGTAGCACCAGGAGTGGCGGTCAAAGTTACCATACCTGCATCAAATATATTGACAGCCACTTAATTCTTTTTATCCCAGTTTGTCGGCTGTGGAAAATCACTGC
Source organism: Conus ventricosus (assembly GCA_018398815.1). Classification (NCBI taxonomy): domain Eukaryota; kingdom Metazoa; phylum Mollusca; class Gastropoda; order Neogastropoda; family Conidae; genus Conus; species Conus ventricosus. The sequence goes on from JAFLJL010018030.1 coordinate 77,818, forward strand.
CGGGTGCCATCAAGATTGCACAAGTGGGAATCTCATTCAAGGGACAAATTGATTCGACAGTTTGAGATCTGCATATTGATGATTTTTTATTTTTATTCCCCAGATATTTTATTTTTCACCCGGGCCTGAATTTGGCCATTGCTTTTAAATCGAGTGGACCCCTTGTTGCCAAATTTGCTCCAGGGGCCAACGTCAGAGTCGCACTGTTTTATGTTATTTTATTTTATTTTTTAATATGCGCGCTGGTGACCTACTCGTTTTTTTAGTGAACCAGTATTTAGGAAGAAGAGAAGAAGAAGAAGTGTCATCCTTGAAGGCAGATAGGTGGTTTATTCTGTGTTTTCCCCGTGTCATCATTGGAAGGCAGGTATTCTTTGTTTTCCGTGTCATCCTTGAAGGCAGATAGGTGTTTCATTCGTGTTTTCCCGTGTCATCCTTGAAGGCAGATAGGTGTTCATTCTGTGTTTTCCGTGTCATCCTTGAAGGCAGATAGGTGTTCATTCTGTGTTTCCCCCGTGTCATCCCTTTAGGCAGATATTTCTTCTGTGTTTTCCCCGTGTCATCATTGAGGCAGATAGGTTTCATTCGTGTTTTCACCGTGTCATCATTGAAGGCAGTTTTTTCTTCTGTTTTCCCCGTGTCATCAAATTTAAGGGAGACAGGTATTTATTCTGTGTTTTCCCCGTGTCATCCTTGAAGGCAGACAGGTATTTCTTCTGTGTTTTCCCCGTGTCATCCTTGAAGGGGGACAGGTATTTCTTCTGTGTTTTCCCCCCGTCATCCTTGAAGGCGACAGGTATTTATTCTGTGTTTTCCGCGTCATCCTTGAAGGCAGACAGGTATTTATTTTGTGTTTTCCCCCGCGTCATCCTTGAAGGCAGACAGGTATTTATTCTGTGTTTTCCCCGCGTCATCCTTGGGAAAGGCAGCAGGTATTTTTCTATTCATTCTGCCGCTGAGAAGACCGTTCCGTTCTGCGTCTCGTCATTCATCCTGGGAAATAGAGTTACCGCAGAAGACGCCGAGGTGACAGACAGACGTCGGGCGGCGCAGATACCTTCCTCACATCAGCGGTGATTAAAGGGACTTGCCTGTGTCGCCGGGGCCGGTTCTCGCGGCTGTGGGGGCTGGCATAGTTGTCAAGAGAGCGAACTCTCTGACAAAGGGTTTTTTAAACTCTTTAGATAACAAGAATTTTGAACGTGGTGGAGGAAGTGGGTTATTGGCCGATGAGCAGTTGCGCCCTCACCTAGCGAAGATATTCGAACTGTGGGGAAGGAGGTCGAAGCCGTCGGGAAGATAATTGTCAGGTGATAGTAGTCAGCGAAGGCGGTGAGGATCCCCCGAGTTTCAAACATTTCCTCTGATAGTGAAAGGGGGACAAGTTATCCACTCGGACCTCGGAGCATCATGTGGGTGCTACGGGCTATGTTAGCTGAGGTTGATAAGTAAACAGACCAAGCCCATTCACTTGAAGAAACTGGTGTCTTTTGCTTGTTCAGTCGGTATTTATGAAGGCAGTGTGTTGATGCTATTGTCAGCCTGCTTGGAATGCGTGTGGAAGAGCTACGTAGCTTCCCACAGTATGATTGCTGTGTGAAAATGGCCCGAAGTCGTCAGGGATTTTTCGTGACCCTTTGGCGAGAAGTGCTGTTCGCTAGGCTATTATGTAGGAATTTTATGTAAAATGCTGATGTGTGGAAGAATGGGGGAAGAAGAAAAGAAGACCCTCTTCGAAGAAAATCAAACCCCCAAAACCAGAGGTGGGGAGAAGAAAAGAAGAAGACTTCTACGTAAAAAAACCCAACTAAAACCAAATCCAGAGGTGGGGGATGAAGAAAAGAAGAAGACTTCTACGTCAAAAAAAACAACTAAATCAAATTCAAGGTGGGGGAAGAAGAAAAGAAGAAGACTTCTACGTAAAAAAAAACAACTAATCCAAATCGCAGAGGTGGGTGATGAAGAAAAGAAAAAGACTTCTACGTCAAAAAAAAAAACTAAAATCCAAATCTCAGAGGTGGGGGAAGAAGAAAAGAAGAAAACTTCTACGTCAAAGAAAACGAAATCCAAATCTTTAGAGGTGGGTGATGAAGAAAAGAAGAAGACTTCTACGTCAAAAAAAAACAAAACAAACAAAACAACTAAATCCAAATCTCAGAGGTGGGGGAAGAAGAAAAGAAGCAGAAAAATTCTACGTCGAGGAGGTCCCCCGAGACGACCACAGAGATCCAGCCCTGGAACCTAGTGCCAGAGAACCACGGCGCCACCACAACCAAGCGCTGAAGCATCTTGCTGTGACCTGTTGAAGAACTGTGGTGTGGTGTGCAAGTGTGTGTGTGGATGGAACCCTGTTCAGGTGAAGCTGATCTCTAGTCTGTTGATTAGATTTCTTGTGTGGTGTGTGTGTTTTGTGTGTTTTGTGTGTGTGTGGTGTGTGTGTGTGCATCTGGACTTTACGTGTCTAATTATAAGCAGAATACAAACTATCTTTTTTGTTCTCAGTCGTGACAGGAGAGAAGTGACTGCATGGGCGCCCCATTTCTCAACGAGAGTGGAATGGTTGGTGGTCGTGACAGGAGAGAGTGACTGCATGACGCCCCATTCTCAACGAGAGTGGAATGGTTGGTGGATGCTTGAGAGAGCAAAGCGTGTACGAGTGCAGGGATGACCTTGGTATGTTAAGCCGACATATGCGTTTTACGAGTGCAGGGATGACCTTGGTATGTTGAGCCGAATATGCGTGTACGAGTGCAGGGATGACCCCTTGGTATGTTGAGCCCGACATATGCGTGTTTCGAGTGCAGGGATGACCTTGGTATGTTTAGCCCGACATATGCGTGTACGAGTGCAGGGATGACCTTGGTATGTTTAGCCCGAAAATATGCGTGTACGAGTGCAGGGAGACCTTGGTATGTTGAGGCCCGACATATGCGTGTACGAGTGCAGGGATGACCTTGGTATGTTAGCCCGACATATGCGTGTACGAGTGCAGGGATGACCCCTTGGGGATGTTAAGCCGACTAATAAACATCAAAATTATTTTACTCAAGAAAAAGGCTACCATCACGATTTCCCCCGTCTGGACAATGGCGTTTGTTTATTTGTTTGTTTGTTTAGATATAAAGTCATTACAGTTTCTTTAAAATTTACCAACAAGCAGATTTCATGAAGTCTTCCCCATCGAAGCGGGCGATGGGAAACCCTGTTTTCAGGTAAGCTTACGACTATGTGCTGGTCTTTTTTCTTGAGCTTCATCTGAACTAATTTATCTTCCTTGCAGGCAGTCTGTATGCCACAACCTTCGCTGATCCTATATCTTATTCGTCAGTCCAAGGGTCACCATCATTGTCTAGCAAAGTTCCCGCAGGCCAAAATGACTCACATGGTCTTTAAAAAAAATAATGCCGGGAAATTTAACAGTTCCCCCTTGCTAGAGCAATACTACAACACTGACGCACGAACAAAGCATCAGTTTGCAATGCTTACAAAGTTCGCTGAAGAGGACACAATTGAACAGTACACGCTTCCTATGCTCTGCATAGTTATGGGGGATTGTCTTCAGTTGTGACGAGCTCCCAGCATGACAATTTTTTTCAGTCTCCATAATCCCCGAATCGGAACGTGGCTGCCTTATGGCGGGTAATCAAAAAAAGGTCACACACGTATGTTCTCATCCCCAGCTGATGCATTTAGTACCATAGTGTTGAAGTACTTTGGCTGTTCGGATGATCCTTGGAGTCTTTTAGCTAGGGGACGACAACAACGACAACAACAACAACAACGATTGACGAGAACAAAAGAGGATCAAAGGGTGTTTTATACCAGCGGCTCGGCGCGTAAATGCTGTTGAAATTCAAACGTCATTCGCCGCCCCGGGACATGTTGGTCTTTAATCCCTGCCCCACCTCCACCCCCACTCCTATGCCATTAACCTCTACTCCCCGCCGTAATTCCCCCCCCCCCCGCCCCTCCTCCCTCCCCTCCTCTGCAACCCCCCCCCCCCCCCCCACCTCCCATCTGACAGATTACGCCGGAGTCGTTGTCCCGTGGTGGTAACTGTTTACTGTCGACTGAGAAAGATGTACGAATGCTGTAAGATGTAAACACTACTGTTGGAGGGGAGGCGGGGCGGAGTGGGGAGTGGGGGTAGGGTGGGGGGTGGGGGGTGGGGGCGATGGGGGGAAGAAGGATTATGTGGCCTCCTTTCTCCACTATTAGTGTGTGGGGGAGACATTTTCCCTACATCCTCTTCGAACTGGAGAGCGAGAGATAGGAACGTACCACGTACCACCGGTGCAAACTGTCAAATGTACAATACTGTGCGCCGGTGTGCGTGCGCCGTGTGTGTGTGTGTGTGTGTGTGTGTGTGAATTGAAATGAATCGTATGTCACGTGCGTCTGCGTACGTGCGGCGCGCCTGTGTATGCAGCCTGAGGTACAGACACGAACAGTGGCCAGTTCCATTGTCTGATCCTCCCATACTTTCTTCTTCCCTCTGCCCGAGTGTGGGGCCCAGTTTATTGGGGACACCATGAGCCACTGGCGGTGTGTTATACCTACTTTTCTAAGCGGGTCACACCATTGGCTTGTAACGGTGCACTGAAAACCAGATGTTCCTGTAGATAACACAGACACTGACGGACATTCACACACACACACACACACACACACACACACACACACACTCACACCACACACACACACACACACTCAACACACACACACACCACACAACACACACACACACACACAGCGCAGAGAGCATGCTTGACACGTGTGGGAACTGAAAATTCAGTTTGTCTGGTAACTAACAGTATTTTGAAAGAATGCAGGTTGTGGATAGTGACATGTGTAACTTCTGTAATAGAGAGAAAGATTCAATAAGTCACTACTTGTGGGAATGTGATTTGCACATACTTTCTGGAAAGAACTTGAAAATATTCTAAAAGTAAGTGTTCACACTGTGAAAGATTGTCATTTAATGTAGAGCTTATATTGTTTGGCATGATGAGAAAACAAAAACCGATGATATGCTAGACTTAATCATTCTAATGGGAAAATATTTTCATATACAAATGTAGAATTAATAAGATGAAACCTAACCTAAAAATGTTTCTGAAGGAACTATGCTACAGACATAAAATTGAGAAACATATGTACTCGATGGAGATGAATTATGCAGAATATGGGACAAAATGGTTTCCATACATAACACTAATACAAGAATAATGTTAATATGCATAGAATATAATTCCCTTTGTTTTGCATGCTGTCCGCGACCTTGGGAATCTAATGGAACAACATGACTAAAATAGGATATGTAACGTATTTTCTCTAAATGTCATGATGTGTCTATGAGGACACCATGTGACATGTGACATGACTTTGTTTGATGTTTTTAAGTACTGTCGCTGTTGTCCAGTGAAATACTTTCTTTATGTGTGCTATTAAAAATATAAAATAAAAAAGAAGAAAATTCAGTTGCGGTTTGGTTTCTATTGGGAGGAGAGGAGGAAAGAGCGGAACCATGGAGCTGACTTCAGTGGGGGTGACGGCCCCTGATATGGCCCTCTGCGGTCTGTGGGGCTGCAAACAACATTGTCAATCAATCTGTTAATGTAATGCACAGTGTGCTCGTAAGCTGTATGAGACAATGAAGGACAATGGCACATTCCTCGTATACACTGAAGTGAAACATGTAAATACTGTCGTTTTTAAACTGTATTGTTTGAACATATTTTTTAAAGTATATGTCAAACAACAACAGCACAATTTCCACACAATTCATTTGGGCACCTCCCCCCCCCCGCTCCTCCCCCCACTCCTCTCTCTCTCTCTCTCTCACATCACACACACCACATCACACACACACACACACACACACACACACACCACACACACACACACACACAAATAAACGTGCAATAACTAAGTGTGTGTGTGTGTGTGTGTGTGTGTGTGTGTGTGTGTGTGTGTGTGTGTGTGTGTGTGTGTGTGTGTGTGTGTGAGAGAGAGAGAGGGGGGGGGGAGAGACGTTCACAATAGCTAGTCGCCAGTGTAAACACGCCTTTCGTGTATGTGTATATGGACCCTTTATCCCATACACATTCCTACAGGAGGCGAATCCGTGTTCAAGTTCCCAACAACAGCAGTTGTTTCCTTGGGTTCGACTCTCGGTCTGCACCACTCCTTCAGTGTTTATATAGCACCGTGTGTACATCAATAACACCGTGCGTACATCAATAACACCGTGCGTACATCAATAACACCGTGCGTACATCAATAAACACCGTGCGTACATCAATAACACCGTGCGTACATCAATAACACGTGCGTACATCAATAAACACCGTGTGTACATCAATAACACCGTGGTACATCAATAACACCGTGTGTACATCTAGTTGGTGGCCGTGGCATCCTCCTCCTCGACCCGTATCCCAGCACTGGGGTTATGGACAAGTCACCCAGTGCTTCGAGGACACTCAGGTCAACCAGTGGTCATAGGCCTACCTTCCTGAAGATGGAGTATAACGCTTTAATGGCGGGATAAAAACGGTCATACACACAAACCTCCACTCCCTTTGTTGGGTAGATGGGATTAATACTTGCCTGTTACACAGGGAGCGCCCGCTAGGAGTATCAGCCTGCGTACGCAGAAAGAAAGAAATAGGCCTACATGCAATCTGCAGGAATCGGCACAGCGCATAACCTCCACACATTATATTCATACAATTATGTAAAGAGTGTAAGATGAAAACAGAAAGAGAGAAAGCTGAACCGAGCTGTCCAAGGTCATGTGCCGTTCTCTTTTTCTTTTCTTTTTTTTCCCCTTTCTTTATTTTTTTACACCCCCTCCCTCCCCCAGTTTTCCAGTTTTATCTTCTTCATCTTCGATGCAGGCTACTAAATGCTGTCAGATGCGAGGAAAACAAGGGAAGTAAATCCTGTTTAGGGGGTTACTGATCTCCCCCCCCTCCACCCCACATCCCTCTCCGTCGCCCACCCTCCTCCCAGTGCACTATTTAATACTGAGTCATGTCTTATGGTCGGTCGACAGTTCACGCGCAGTGTTTTTTTTAAATTTTTATACTGGGACTTCCCGTGTAGTGTGACCATTGCCTGCGACGTAGAAAATGAAAGCGTTGATGACTCATTCACCTCAGCTCAGTTAGCCAGTTCAATAGAATGTCACGTACAGTATTGACACAGTGGGTTATTATATATATATATATATTATATATATATATATATTATATATTTATATATATATATATATATATATATATTATATATATATATGTGACACAATCAGCCGTGTCTCCCTGATGAGTCCGATCCAGCGGACGAAAGGCCTAGGAGCAGGCAATAAAAATTCATGTGCTTTCAGAGGGATTACGATGATTCCCTCAGGCGCTAGTGAAGGGCTTCTCATATTTATAATATATTCCACCAATTTTCTTATCTTGAAATTTTTCTTTTTTTCTTTTTTTTTTTTAAAGTTCAAATCTTTGCCAAGCATTACTAAAAACGACTGAAGAATTGTTAACCCGCCTTGTTTTCCCCCACTACTTAATTGTTCAGCATTCAAAAAAAAAAAAAAAAATATATATATATATATATGTGTGTGTGTGTGTGTGTGTGTGTGGTGTGTGTGTGTGTTTTGTGTGTGTGTGTGTTGCATGCGTGTGTGTGTGTGTTTGCGTGCGTGCGTGCGTGCGTGCGTGTGGGGGTTGTGTGTGTGTGTGTGTGTGTGTGTGGTGTGTGTGTGTGTGTGTGTGTGTACGGGGTGTGTGTGTGACCCAAACAAAACATTTTGTTGTTGTTGTTGTTGTTTTTGTTTTTCGGCTCATGCAAAAATTTGCATTTACGAAAACACGAGGCACTTTTCCCCCTACTCTGATCGGAAACATATGTTTTATAGATATAAAACCAAATACGCCCTCTGGACAAATTCAGACACTGACCACCCTTGTCGTATATCTCGATGCAACGGTGGTATACTTAGGCCTCACATCGTCTGCAATCGATATTCCTTTCCCCGCCGTCTGATCAGGTGAGGTGAGTAATCGGCGCCCCCCCCCTCCCTCCTTCCCCCTCCCTCCCCCACCCCAATCCCCACTTTCTTTCCCTACCTCCCCACACTCCCCCTTCGCTCTCTCTCTCCCTCTCTCCCCCCAAACCCGTCTTTTCACTCACGAGATGTGTTGGGGGATGGTTATGAGGTGATCACGAGAAAAAACCATCCTGATTGAGGACTGTAGATGACGAGGGCTGCTGTCGATTCGTTCCCGGGCGCAGATCGCGACGGGCAGGGTACAGTGCGCAGAGTCCGGAGATTGTTCGGTTCAAAGAATGAAATGTGGCCACATTTAGGTTAGACAAACTCTGGATCATTTCGAAACTTCGGGCTTTGACTGGAGGGGTTTTTACAAAGAATGGAGGTATTTTGTTTCTGTGTCATTTTTTAAAAATTGTTCACATTTACACACGCGGCGCGCGCGCGCGCGCGCGCGCGCGCGCCCGCCACACACACACACCACACACACACACACACACACCACACACACACACACACACACACACACACACATTTCACACACACGCAAGCACACACCGGCAGACCCACACACACAACACACACACACACACACACATTTATATATAAATTATATATAT
>JAFLJL010018030.1:101673-131673 GCA_018398815.1 Conus ventricosus
CTTCCAAAAAAAAACAAATTTTTGGAAAAAATAATTTTTAATAGCAGGTTTTTAACTTTTAACATACACCCGACACTACACAAAACTTTCTGATAAACAGATGATTTGCAGAGTACAAATCTATTATTTAAAACTATTTTTGAAGGGTTTGTGGTTCCCCAAAACCATGTTTTTTTCTGTTTTTTTTCTTTCTTTTTTTTAAACAAACCTTGATCTTTATAATACACGTTTTCCTTTATACATGCAAAAACGTTTTAGTTCCCAAAAACGGCATACCAACTGTACAAAATGTAGCACAAGGAAAATTATACTTGTGCAAAATAATGTACCAAATGCCCATCCAAGGGTACACACTATGAAAAGAAAGAAAAACAACAAATCCACTCCGGAAAAGGGAGTTGGGATCGGGGGAAAACCAAAATAGACATCCGACTTTTTTTCCTTTCTGATAAGATTTTATGTTATAGAGGGCAGTTAAAAGGACATGAAATCAAAAACTAAAGCGCGCATGTGTGTTTTGCCAGTGTAATTTTTTTTTTTAACTTTTCTATTTTTTTTCCCACATGACAATGCATCACTAAAAATACTTTAATTCTTTTTTCTTAAAGGGGGAGATTTCTTCACGAGAGAAAGGAGTATTTTTGTGTTAGATTTCTGTTGTTTTGTTTGATGATCTAATCTTTAAAGATTTAAATTACTTTTGAAATTGTCTTTTTCTGTCACTTTTTTTGTTTTTTTTTGTTTTAAAATTTGAGTAGGTTTTGTTCATGTTTTTCTGATCGTTTTTTTGTTGTTGATTGTTGGTCTTTCGTTTCGTTTTGTGTTTGGGGTGTGGTTTTTTAATTGACTACTTGAGCACAAGCCAGGCGTTTCAGTGGATCTCAAAAATTTACATTGTTGCCTCTGCTGAATTGGCAAAGTTCTGCAAATGATTTGGGGTGACTTCAAAGAAAATCCATAATTTCCCCATGTAAAGTTCCATGTAATGTTGGAAAAAATTGTACCATTCCTTCCGCTTTGTTTCACTGTTATGTGTTGGTCAACGATGTTGGACACTGGGGGTTTTGGGGGTTCAAATGTTTCATAAGGCATCAGAGCATTACAGTTTGGGGCTGCTGGGAAAGTTTGGCAACTGTCATTTTGCGCGTTACCTTTTTTTAGGGTTTTATTAATCATATCCCTGACCTAGCCATTACTTATTTGCTCATTTCGCTTTTTTTTCCTTTTAAAAAAAAAATTGACATGGTGCAAGTGCCCAGTGTGCAGTGTTAGCGTGCTCAGAAGGGTTACTGTATGTGTTGGCTGTGTGTTATTGTTTATACAACAAAAATGGTCATTCCATTCCCACTGGCTTTCTAGCAGTGACGCAAAGCATTGGGGCTTTTTCTCATGCCCCAGTTCCCTGTTTGGAAGAAACATGATTGTCCCATTTTCATGCTTTAGTTTCATTTTGAATATATGGCTGTTCAGTTCTTGGGATAGAATTGTTTCCTCCTGTGTTTAAGTTTGATGTTTGTTAGGTTTTGATTCCGTCTCTTTGCACTGCTTATGTGTCCATTCCTAAACCCACGAAAGCTGAAGACCATATATGGATCTTCCTCCCCTTATCAGTGCAATGTTTGACCATTTTTGTTCAATGTGGTAGGTAAAAACATTGATTTTTTGTTTTTGTTAAACAGACGGAATGAGCTCATTGATAAGTTTTCCACTTGCCCCATAGTTAGCTTTTACTCCTGATTCTGTTTGGAAACTGAATACCTCTCCCACTGCAAGATCTGTTTTTTCACTGGGCTACATGTATCGGCAAAGACGATTCATTTTCCCTCCCGCAGCTAAAACGTCTCATCATATCCAAGTTGGTTTACAACAAAAGCATATTTCTCATTTGTAATTATATCACTTCATTCCGCTAGTCAGGACCGACTGTGTAGTATGGTAATGTGATGCGCACAAAAAGAAAGAAAGATGATTAAGTGTAGCGTGTGAATAGGTTGAGTTTGCAAGTGAAGACAGATGGCAAGAAAAGATGATTGATTGTAGTGTGTGGATTGTGAATAGGTTGAGTTTGCAAGTGAAGACAGATGGCAAGAAAGATGATGAGTGTAGTGTGGAATAGGTTGAGTTTGCAAGTGAAGACAGATGGCAAGAAAAGATGACCGAGTGTAGTGTGTGAATAGGTTGAGTTTGCAAGTGAAGACAGATGGCAAGAAGAGATGACTGAGTGTAGTGTGTGAATAGGTTGAGTTTGCAAGTGAAGACAGATGCCAAGAGCTCATATACATGTGTAAATGACCAGAATTTATTAACTTGAATCAAATGGCAGGTGAAACTGTGAGAATACACACGTAGCTGTTTGAAAAATACACGACATGCATTTTGTTACTGACTATAATTTGTGAAAAGGTGCAGCTGTGTTATAAACTGTAAGAGTGTGTGTTGCGCGTGTGCGTGCGTGTGTGTGTGTGTGTGTGCACACGTGCGTGTGTATGTGGGGTGTGTAGGAAGAAATTGGAAGTGAATGTGTAGAGTGCAGTGTGTGATGACTGTTTTGGTACTACTGACAAACAGTGAGGGTGGTCAGTGCTGACTGTTGTGCTGAAAACTGTAGTCCTCTGGCAGTCATGCCAATGGACTTTCATGTAGTCTTTCCCAGACACAAAATCAGTGTCAAAAAGAGCTTATCACTTTAGCTGTTCAGAATTGACTGTGATATCTTGTAGTATACGGGAGAGAAACCAGAAAAATGTTGAATGATAATTTCAAACTTAATTATGATACAATGAAAATAGAAAAGTTGCACTATGTGTAAATCATAATTCTTCCTAGAACACTTTTTTTCACTGATGTAATAAGACTAAAATTTTCTGTTCTGTTTTTTCTTTGTTGTATAATGCAGAGTCAGTTATGTGACCTGTGTGTTTTATTTCTGATTTTAAATGCAGAAGGCAGATTTTCAGTGAATGAACAGCTTACTTTTTGAAGAGTGCATCAGTCTATGTCTGTGCAAACTAGGAGACCGTGGTCTTGCATATGTTCACATTGGCTGTTCAGTACATTCTCATTCTAATGAGAACAATTTGTTTTCACCAGCTACTTCAACTGAAAGTTTCTTTTGAAATGGTATTTCCTGTATTCAAAAACAAGGTCAGTGATGACCTGTAGTTTTAGTTTTAATTCTTTTTTTAACCTGAAAGTATCAGGAAAGAACAGCTCCTCGATTTGAAGAGCGTTCAGTGTAATTTTCTGTGTTCTCTGCAGGCTGAGAGAAACCATGGTCTTGGTTGTGTTCACATTGAAATGTGCCTTGTGCTGTTCTGAAGAATCTCAAAGTCACACAGCATACATGTATGACCAACTGGCCATGTTCGACTATGGTTCAGCTAATGCCCCATGGTATTGTCTGAAACTGTGGCCGTTTTTGGCTGTATTTGGTAAATACTATGCTGTTGTCACCATTTATGTGGAGAGTAGTACTATACTAGTTAACGGAGATTGTATTTAGAGAGCATATATTTATTTTTTGATCTGGAAATTCAGTGTATTTCGTTATAACAATCAGACTAGAAGGCTGCTGCATATTTTGTTCCTTCCAAAATACCATTTAAATGAGGGGAGGTTGGGAGCAGTCCGATTTTGATTTTGTTGAGAAATGTGGCAGGTAAAAGTTTTTTTTTTAATGAGGGAAGGAAGGGATGGACCAGATTTTTTTTGTTTTTGTATTTTGTTCTGAAACAAGAGAAATAATCTGTACATTGGAGATAATGTAGTGTGTGCAAGTTGGTGAGTGCTGGATTTGATGGTTAATGGTTGTCCTTGTTCATAGGACACAAACAACGGTGCTGTTGCAAAAAAAAAAAAAGGAGATGACAGGGAGTGAGGTGGAGAAGAAAGAAATTGTCTGAGAGTACTGTCAAGTTTCTGCTAACAATCTGTGGAAAGTCGGCGGAACTTGGCGGAAATATATTTGTCATGTTCCTCAGGGTCTGATATTTTTATATGGAATTCAACTCGGAAAGGGAGAAGGGAAGGGTGGGGCGGGATAAAGAAAAGGAAAGTTGGGTGGTTCTGTGCTGAAGTTTATTGAAAAGGAAGTGATTGGGGTTTTTTGTTGGTTTTTTTTTTTTCATGTTGAAAAGACTTTTTTACAGAAATAAAATTTTATTTTCGAGTTCAAAGTTTGTTGAGTTTGTTGTTTCTTTGAGCAGACTTTTGGTTGGGTTGAAAGTGGATGGATTCTCTCTCTCTCTCTCTTCTCTTCTCTCTCTCTCCCCCTCTCTCTCTCTCTCCTCTCTCACCTCCCACCCCTCTCTCTCTGTTTTTGACTGGCCTGCCTCAATTTTCTCTCTCTCTGAGTATGTGTGTGTGTGTTGTGTGACTTTTAAGGCACACACTTGCAAGCAGGAAAGCTTTTGAATGAAATTTGCAAAGTCAAAAAAAAAACACGTGCCCATACGTTCTGTCACTCGTTCACACTCTTGAACAAAATTCAAAACACAACGTACAACTTAAGAGAAAGAGGAATGAATCGCATAAACTGGTATGAACAGCTTTTGAAGCAGTGCGAACATCTGGAACCTATCCATCCCCCCTCCCCTTCCACCTTTTTCCTCTCCATCACATGCACCTCTCACACAACGCAACGCGCATGCAATCCTGCTATAACTAAATGAGATCTGCCGTGTCAAAAACAAACAAACAAACAAAAAGCGCAGTGCAACGCACAACATTGTATTATTATGACTGATAAACAGGACTCCCATCTCCATTCCTCCATTCCAGCCCACCTCTTCCTCCATCTCATCTCCACGAGCCTGCAGCGTTTGCGAATACACAATTATTGCTGTGGGAGCGATGTACGTGCAAGCTGCTCAACACCTGGCTTCAACACATCTATGCACCATTGGCGTGCATTTATAGACGAGGCTCGAGCAACCCCCCCCCCCCCCCCTCTCTCTCTCTCTATGTAAGTAACTGAAATAAACCCAAAGGGTCGGCTACACAATCAACATCTGGCACAGCAACACTTGACAATCATCATACATGAACAGGCACACAAACGGGTACACGCTGACTTGCGCGCAAATTTGATGCGGGGGTATGTTTTGAGCGAGAGGGGAATGGTACGGTAGTGCATCATCACTCTTTTTGGGAGGTAGGATGTTATTTGACTGATTACCCCACAGGATTAATATACTCCCCAAGATCAATAACATTTTAAAGAAGAAAAAAAGAAAGACCAAGACGAAAGATAACTTTACATAAACTTTTTTTAAAGGTCCCTAGTGTCAAAGAAAAAGTCAGTGACCTTTGGAAGTGTAAAAAACTAACTTGGAATTTATTATGGAAGACAACATACCTACAAAAATAACTCAAGCAAGAACCACCAGCCATGGATTAACTACAAAAACTAAACATTTGTTGAGAAGGAAACATCGTTCTTTAAGAAATTGAAACTACATCCTAATTCAAAAAGATTACTGGTTAGGTATAAACATATTAAGAGAAGTGTCAGAGAGAATGTAGGCTTGCTCACTCCAATTATGTTAATTCGATAAATTTCAGAAGGTGATCATCAAAACAAGAAATTATGGTCTTACATAAGGAGTAAGAGACAGGACAACATTGGGATTCCAGACCTGAGAAACAACCAGAATAACCTAAACAGGCCCCTAAAAGGGAAAGCAAACTTACTAAACAAGCAGTTTGTTCAGTTTTCTCAAAATCCCAAAACCTTAATTAACGTTAGACTAAAGGTTTATGATAAACCCCCTGAAATGAAAAAACATCAAAGTAAACAAAGCAGGAGTATTTAAGTTACGACCAACACCCAATGAAAACAAACTACGGTCCCGATGGCGTTCCTGGAAAACTTTTAAAAATATGTGCCAATGGAATTGAGTGAGGTATACCAACTACTTTACCAAGCTTCACTGGACCAGGGAGTAATACCTTTATGAGTGGCGAGATGCGAGCATTGTTCCCTTATTCAAAAAGGGGGACAAAACAAAAGCAAGAAACTATAACCTGTATCTCTTGCATCCATATCAGCTAAACCACTGGAACACATAATATATAGTAGCAAAATGACCATCTTGACAATTAAACTTCTTAAATAACGCCCCAGCATGGTTTTAGACGCAAAAGGAGTTGTGAGACTCAACTTATAACAACTCTCAATGATTTTAATAACGTCTTAACAACAGACAGCAAATAGATCAATTTTATTAGACTTTTCTAAAGCCTTTGAAAAGGGTTTGACCATGAGGGCCGCTGTTTAAAATTAGAACACATCGGCATTGGCGGTTCTTTGCTAAAATGGGCTAGATCATTCCTCGTTGGGAGAACGCAGAAATTTTGTTGTGGAAGGGTCCAAACACCCATTGTAAACCAGTCTTGTCAGGTGTACCACAGGGAACTGTTTCGGGGGCCCTGTTTTTCTTAATTTATATAAATGACATAAGTAGAAACTCTCTCCTGGAAACTACTATAAGGCTTTTTGCAGATGACAGCTTAGTATATAAACAATCAGAAGGAAGAATGATACACGCATTCTACAAGAAGTCTAAAACGCTTTACAAGAGGGGGAAAAGAACTTGGAAAATGGAATTTCATCCCCAAAAGTGCCAAGTGTTTCCGTATATGTAACAAACGCTCACCAATTAGATTAGATTATTCATCCATAATACTATTCTTAAAGAAACTAATGCTGCAAAATATTTAGGCGTGATTATAGAAGTCGTCTCAATGGAAAGAACATTACAATTTAGTAATGTAAGAAAGCAAATAACATCTTAGCTTTCTTATACAGGAATATCAATGACTGCCCCCAAAAGGTTAAGACGACTGCTACAAAACACTGGTTAGACCAGTACTGTAATAGGGTTGCTCAGTTTGGGATCCTTACCATCTAAAGGACATTGATAACCCGAAAAGATTCAGAAGAGAGCAGCACAGGTTCGTAACAGGGAACCACATCAGAGAAAAGGGGAATACCTAGAAGAACATGAGGAGATTAGAATGGAAACCCTTAGAAGAAGAAGAGCATTTATCAAACTTAACATCTTCTTCAAAGGCAAGCTAAAGTATTGAAATTCCAATGGAACAACTAGTATTGAATAAAAGTAGCACCAGGATGGCGGTCAATGTTATACCATACCTTGCATCAAATACTGACAGCCACTTACATTCTTTTTATCCCAGTTCTGTACGGCTGTGGAACTCACTGCCGGGTGCCATCAAGATTGCCACAAATGCAATCTCATTTAAAAAACAAATTGATTCGACAGTTTTGAGATCTGCATATTGACGATTTTCTATTTTACTTCCCCAGATATTTACTATTACCTGGCCTGAATTTGCCATTGCTTTTAACTTCTTGAATATCGAGTGCGACCCCCTTGTTGCCAAATTTGCTCCAGGGGCCAACAGTCTGATCGCACTGTTTAATGTTATTTTATTTTACTTTTAAACATGCGTGCTGGTGACCTACTCGTTTTTGAGTGAACCAGTATTTTAGAAGAAGAAGAAGAAGAGAGAAGAAGAACTTGATATAGCTGAAATGTGTTTCCTCCCCACCTCTTCTTAGTGATTTTTCAGCCCCCCCCCCCCCCTACCTCCTCGGTTTATTCTATTTCAATGAAATTTAATTTTGTTTTATTCCGGTCATTGTATTTTATTTCATTTCATTCTTATTTTTTAACAAGAAAGCATATGACCTATTCCACAGGACCCACAAAAGCAAGGCTTCTCGGCATATGAAAGATTACCTGCTCTCTCCCCCCCCCTTCCCCCTCCCTTCTCCTCCACCGTCCGGTCAGTCTGGAAGTTGCATATCAATGGGTTGTGCA
Source organism: Conus ventricosus (assembly GCA_018398815.1). Taxonomy (NCBI): domain Eukaryota; kingdom Metazoa; phylum Mollusca; class Gastropoda; order Neogastropoda; family Conidae; genus Conus; species Conus ventricosus. The sequence continues at coordinate 109,521 of JAFLJL010018030.1, forward strand.
GTTTCCTCCACTACGTTGGTGTAGCAGCGGGGTCCATCTCGACGGCACCTTGAACCACACAGGTTCAGCAAACACTCAGAAATGGACACCAAATACCCACTCTAAACGCCTTGTGAAGACTCAACAGTCCCGACCCACCGAGAAGATGAACACACACAATTTAACTGAAGGAGTCAGACACTGCTGCCTCAAGGATGAGTTTCAAACCAAACAAATCATGAGGTTTCTCCTGACAGGAAGGAAAATAGCTGAAAGAGTTATACAGTCACACTGTTGCAACCAGCATCCAGCAATGTCAAGAGAACCATCAGGAGCCTCGGAAGGTGGTACGCTGACCCCTTTCAAAAACCAAGAGGGAAGACGAAACCAAGCAAATGCCAGAAGAAAGCCTGCGATCATAGACTAGGTGCCTCCCCAGCAAACACATGGTCTGTTTGGTGTCTACAGGTCATGCTGATCCAGAAACTCCTCTGGCCTGTGTTGATATGCCATATCAGTGTCAGCACAGTGAAAACAATGCAGGTCAAAATCACCAACACAAGGAAAAGGCTTGGTGTCCCACTTGGTCTCACTGATTTGCGCTAAACAGTCACTAAGCAAAGCCGGGCTGAAATCCATCCTCTCGAGGATTTCAGAGTGTGTAAAGAAAAGTTACTTCTCATGCTCGAGGACTCGGGCGACATGGGTGGAAGATCAATCCACCCCCACTAAAGACTGGCTTAAAATGGAAAGTTCAGGAGCCAATGATGCGGCGAAGAAAATCTTCAAGATTAAGAAAAATGACTGGACTGGCACAAACCAACTGAGACGGGCTCTACTCAACAGAAAATGAATGATGGTCAAAGGCAAAACGGAGAGCAAACAGAGACATGGTAGCCCAGGAACTGAAGAAAAGGAATCCAGGAGAATCCAGAAGCCAGGTCGCAGGGCCAACAGTTGAAATGACATACGGCATACGGCACCTCCTAACTCTCGCATCAACTTCATCCTCAGACCTGTATATACCTCCTGCCCTCAGATTCAAACCGGGCGACATGGGGACAACCAGACGATCCTGCCACTCCACTTGTCAAGGACTGCGGAACAAGCAACATGCAAAGCAGCCGCTAGCCCGAGGAAGGTGCATTTCAAGGCACGACCGAGTATTTCAGGAGATCTCACATGCGGCTAGCACTGCCAGAAGAAACACTAACGCCACCATGAGCTCCAGCAACAAGGAAGCTACATTAGAGACACGGACAAACATTTTTCAGATCATACATGCGTTTAGCACTGTCGAGAAGACACTACGCCACCAGGAGCTCCAGCAACAAAGAAGCTACATTTAGAGACACGGAAAAACATTTCAGGAGATCATACATGCGTTTAGCACTGTCGAGAAGACACTACGCCACCAGTAGCTCCAGCAAAGACACTCTACACAGCTGGAGCCATCAAACGTGGTCTGGAACAGCTGTGTCATCGCCAGCCTGGACACGGGTTTACTGGACGGAGCTGTGACCGGAAGAGCACAGCCAAACCTTCCAGGATGTGAAAACCATCCACAGATCACAAGGCAGAGTGGCATGAACTAGACAGCGACTAACATCAGCTGATAGAACTCACTGTGCCATGTGAAAGCAGAATGGAGCGAGCTCACATCTACAAGACTGAGAAATATGTCAGTCTGGCGAGCAGCTAGAGGGAATGTCGCTTGCGAGCCCAAAGTACTTCGCCAAAATGTTGGAGCAAGTGGGTTGTGTGGCTCATCATTCTATAATCTCATGAAACAGCGGTAAGGAGAGACCAAAACCCCAAAAGGCAATGGCAGAGGCAGCTGGAAAAAGTCCAAGCTGTATCTGGCGAGAAGGAACAAAAGTGAAATTCAAAGTGAATGCAAAATGGGTAAGACACAGTCTGCAGAAAGGCAACGCCTTGACACACCCATCCATCTATAGGGTGCTGGTTCGAATCCCGGCAGCACCAAGAGAAGAAAGACTGACTGCAGAGAGCATATTGGAATTAGGACTTGGATGTTGCCCGGCCCCATAAGCGTAAGCAGTTTAGAGCTGAAACACTAGTCCTGAAGGGGAGGGAGAGATCTCTTCATATAACAGATCCGCTGTCAAGTATCTCCTAGATTTTTTCCCCCCAACTGATTGAGATGTTAGTACGGTAGTGAAATCTAAACTCACAACACATACTAGTAAAATTATATGGAAATGCCAGGCACAAAGTTAATTATAAAACAAACAAACAAACAAACAAACATGGATGGAAATGGTTCGCCAGCCAACGCAATTAGCCGACTGATGGAAGCAAGGATGTGAAGACAGCAAGCAAGAGTGCGGCATACATCGGCCACAAAAGAAGCTAAATAAGATCACAGGAGCCCACGTCATCTTAGCGACAATTTTGCCGATGATTGGACCATAGATACTTTTACATCAATGGCGGGGATGTACCTGACCTGGATATATTCACCGCGATTTTGCTCTTCCATCGGAAAACAAACACTACACCATAATCTTAATCATATTTCTTGGGTAAAATTTGTTTCCGTTAACGTCCTTTGCAACCATTTAATAGAAGGGTTCTGCAGACATCAAGTTTTTCAGAGCTCTGAAGACTGCCAACGTGAATTAAAGATCAGCTCTGTCCGACTGTGTGCTTAAAAACATTTTAAAAAAAAGTCTGACTAATCTTGCAGTGGACATCTCTTCAGTTCTAGCAGAAACAGGGCGCAGACGGAGGGAAACAAAGTGCTGAACAGTGAGCACTAAACAGTTACTGGACTGACCCCATCCCTTGGCGTCAGTCCAGACACCGTCTTGGGATAAACTGATCGCTTGTCAGGACGGGTTCAATATTTCGCATACCATGATCGTTTCATTTCGGTCGTTGTCCCAGTGTAGGTCGGGCGCTGCATGGCTGGCTACAGAGGTGTTCTCCCCTGAAGGTGAAGTCCACCAAGTTGATGATATATGTTAGGACGGGGTTTGATACAGCATTGCTGTTAGGCCAGCCCGTTGTTTTTTCGGTGTCAGGGTGAAAGATAATCACACCCCAAAACCCACAGGCCCTAGACTAGGAATCACTTCGCTGACAGGCTGGCGCACTGCTTTCGTAATTTTTCTCCCCCCCCCCCCCCCCCCCATCCATGATTAATCGGCATGTGTCATTGTACTCCTCCCCTCCCCCCTCTCTCTCTCTCACTATGTGTGTGTGCGCGTGCGTGCGTGCGGGTGCATGCGTACGAGCGTGCATGTGCGTGTGCGAACCGCAAGAACAGCAGTTTGGGTCAAGGTGACTTATACTGCGTTATTTTGATCCAACTTTTTGCCTTGGTGGCTTCACACGCTTCACTTCTGGAACATGATGCCATAACAGGAGACGTAAACAGAGCACACACACACACACAGAGAAAAGATAGCATGAAGTTGGCGGAGTGAGAGAGGAGCGGAGAGGGGGTAAAGGTGGGTGTGACGCTCGAGGAGGAAGAGGGGAGGAGGGAGGGGGTAAAAATGAAGGGGTGGGCGGCGATATGGTGTGGTGGTTATGAAAATCAGGCTACTTACGTGTTTAACCAGTGTACCCGGAACACGGCTGTTTTTACATTGGCCTATGACCACCGCGCTGCTTCACGTTTTGGAAGGACTGACCGCGTTTTTTTTGTAAAACACAGTGCTAAAATGATTTCCAGAAAAATAAAGGGAGCCCCAAACTGGGGGATTTTTGGGGGAAAAAAACGTTAGAAGCAAGAGTTATGGGGGTTTCATTCATCACATCCAAAATGAGCTTCGTTCATTTCGCATGACCTCGTTGCCATAGACCCAAAATACCTTAAATTTATTTCGTCAGATCCTCTTTGCCAAAGATTCCAGAAGACGCATTAAATAATTCGCAGGGGGGCCTTGTCGCTAAAAAAAGTTGAATTTGTGGGGGGTAATTTTTTTGAAATGGAGTTTTCAGGGCAACTCAGTAAATTAACTATGAGGCAGAAATGCTCCCGACAAAAATCCCGGTGGCAACTTTTGAAAAACCGTCAAGGTCGTATCCCTAAAAAAAACCCCAAACCCCAAACCAGCCCCCCCCAAAACTATCAGACCGGTGACAGCCGGTAATCAACGAAAAAAAAAACCACCAAAACCAACCAACCACCAGCCAAAAACCAACCAAACAAACAAAAAAAAACGAAAACAAACAATGCCTAGAATTTTTTGGCCCTGCCCGGGGACGGCAGTCTTGCCAAAAAAGATCAAAACCCGCGCTCTTTTGGAAAAGAACCATACACGGATGAGGGAAAAAGTTGGGGAACAAAGTCATTTAATTCGTGTTGTTTATAACCCAAAAACCACGGGGGCACAAAAGAAAAAACTCGTTAACCCAAGGAAAGCAATTCCCAGGGGGGGGAAATGGGGACAACCAGACATGCAACGAAAGATTCAACATTTTTCCCCCCGCTGAGGCGCATCTCAAAACCGATCAGGAAAAATTGAAAGAGATCTGTGGGAGTGGCGGCAGGGAACCCAGGGAAAGGTTTTTACGAAAAGGGGGGTGGATGGGGACACACCCCAAAGCCAGGTTTTCCACCCCACATGCCAAGCCCTTTTGGCCCCGCAGGAAAGAGGAAAGTAAGGGGCGGAAACAGGCGGAGCTGAACCCCGGGGGGGCCACTTTGACGGGAAAGGCCAAACAGCCCAAACGAGTGGAGGGCGAAGGGTCTCGAGGCCTATCTCCCCGGGGGCGAGGGGCATAAGATACCAGGGGGGCGCTGTCAAGGGTAAGGAAAACAAAAAGGGCACCGGGTCTTTCCCTCCCCCATAGCTGTAAAAACCACAGAAAAAAAAAAGTACTAAGACAACATTATGCGGAGCAAATGCCCCTCCAACAATGCAGCAGTCATTCTTCCGTCCTTTTTCACATGACCCCTTTTGGGCTAAATTCGGAGAAGCCGGGAAAACCCACGTCACACCCTTCATTTCAAAAAATGGAAACCCGTTGGGAACGAACCTAAAGAACAAAACAGTCAGTTGGTGTTTCCGAAATGCTTCCTTAGTAAAACATAATTGTGCAGAAAATTTAGGCTTTTTTCTCTAAACAACATAGCCTCGACCACATTCGGTTTTTCGCAACGAGAAACCCTTTTTTGGGGTTTTGAGGGAACCGTTTTTTCATGTGTCCTCCCCTACGAGCATTGTGGCCTCGTCCTCTAGATTTTAACTCTTCCCCAGTGGGGAAAGCCCCCTGCAAGGACTGCGGTCGAAGCCCACCAGCAGGGGGTCGTGGGGTTTATTGAGGTACAGAGGGTTTGAAGACGTCATGGATTCACTGTGGTGACAGAAGGTGGTGAAGGCGTCAGGGATTTCACTGAGTACAGAGGGGTTTTTGAAGACTCAGGGATTTCACTGTGGTGACAAAGGTGTAAAGGCGTCAGGAGTTCACTGGGTGACAGAGGGTGTTGAAAGTCAGGAGTTCACTGAGGTACAAAAGGGTGGTAAAGGCGTCATGGATTCACTGAGTGACAGAGGGGTTGAAGCGCAGGAGTTCACTGAGGTACAAAGGGGGTGAAGGCTCATGGAGTTCACTGAGGTACAGGGGGTGTTGAAGGTCAGGGGTTTACTAGGTGACAGAAGGGGGTGAAGGCGAATGAGTTCCTGAGGGACAAAAGGGTGTTGAAGGCGTCGGGGAGTTCACTGAGGGACAAGGTTTTTAAAGAGCAGGAGTCACGAGATGACAGAAGGTGTGAAGGCTCATGGAGTTCATGAGGTGACAGGGGGGTTGAAGACGCAGGATTCACCGGGGTGACAGAGGTGGAAGACGCATTGAGGTGACAGGGGTGGTGAAGACGTCATTGAGGGTGAAGAGGGTGGGAAGACGCCCACGAGGGAAAAAAAAAGGTGGTAAAGGCTCAGGGATTTCCACCGGGTGACAGAGGGGGGGAAGACGCATTGGGGTGACAAGGGGGTGAAACTCACTGGGGTGACAGGGGGTTGAAGACGTCAGGGTTTCTTTGGGGTGACAGAGGTGGTAAAAAACGCATGGAGTTCACTGAGGTAACAAGGGTGGGAAAACGTCTTTGGGTTCACGAGGTAACAGAGGGGGGTGAAGACCATTGAGGGACAGAGGGGGTGAAGACGTCATTTGAGGTAAAGGGGGTGGTAAAACGTCAGGATTCACTGAGGTAACAGGGGGGTGAAGACCTGGGGGGAACCGGTCAGAGCAGACCGTCCAAAACTCCCCAAAAGGAATCGGGAAAAACCGCCCAGCATACTTATGACGGGTAAAACCGTCCCAGCATACTTGGATACTGGAACCTTTTTTGCTAAACATTTAGAATTTTCCGGAACAACGCCCCTTTGTACATGAGACTGAGGACTTCAAAAAGCCTCGCAGCACCTAGGGACGAAACTGGGCTTTTTGAAAAAATTTTTCTTTGTTTTTTAATTTCTTTTTTTGCTATTTCAAATTGAAAATACACAATCACAAATGATTTTGCGTTCAGGAAACCCTGTTTTAAAATATGTTTAAATGAAATCGCTTTGCAACCCAGGGGGATGAGCAGTTGCCACCAGCCTTAGAACACGAGCACAGCTCTCAATTCCCATTGACTACGGCCACAGATCAGTCGGGCAGAAAACGGGGCTTCATACCTAACACTTCTCCCTCTCCAACAAAGGAAGCTCCATGAGGGTTGAAATCTGGTGCCCGCCACAGACAAACAGACCCTTCCCGGGAATCCGACTGGTTCGGACTAATACAGAAGCCACAAGTGAAGAGTCGGGGAGACAAAGGACTGAAACCGCTCTTCAGGGGGGGAAAGAAAATAAGAAAACTCCCCCCGGACATCATAGGCTGCGTAACCCGTCAACTTCCCACCGGAACGCTAAAAGACCTACTTTGAAAGTGCATAAAGCCGGGGAAAAACTATCAATGCAAAACATGGAACTCTAAAAAACCCATCTTTTAACGGCTAGAGATCCTATACAACAAACAATGCAAAACATGGGAAAGCTAAAGTGACCTATCTTTTAAGGCATGAGATCCCGGATACAAAACAAGTGCAAAACACGGGAACTGCGTTAATAAAAAAGACATAAAAAAACCGGAAAAAAACAAACCGACAAACAAACCCCCCAAAACCCCCCCCCCCCCCCCCCCCCCCCCCCAAAAAAAAAAAAAAAAGAAAGAAAAAAAAAGACAAAAAAAAAGACAGGTAAAAGCCTCCCCTCCCCCCCCCCCCACACACAAAAACCCAAAAACTGGGGGAAGGGCGTAAAGTAGGAAGGGAAAAGGAGAGAGAGAGAGAGAGAAGAAGGGGGGGGGGGAGTGGCGCCGACGCGGTTTCCTAACAAATATATTTTTCCCTTTTTGTCGGGAGGATGCATGAGCAAAGAATTAAACTGACCGCGAAACACAAAAGATCAAATAAAAAGGACGCCCATACCCTCCCCCGCCCTCCGGGTTTTCCCGCACCTTGATCCTGACTTTATTTCAGACAGGAATAAAAAACCCAAGGGCCAAAATTGTCGTACCCGAGTTTCCGTATCCCGGGGACTCACTGCGTTTTAAAAAAAGAAAAGCCGAAACTGAGAGCAAGAAGATTTACCAATGTTTTCAGGCCAATGATGACCACGTTTTGACCCATCCTCAGGTTCTAAGCAACTTTGTACAAGCCCCACACTACAGAAAATGCGCACTGAAGGTTTTTTAACTCTCCACCAGCGCGTTACACGTTTTTTACACATACAAATACCAGGAGGCAGTTTTTGTACGGCAACATTTCCTTGGCTGGAATTTACACAGGCCATTTTCGCCCCACGGGATTTTGCAATGAACGACCCAAATAACCTTCCCGGGCATAGAAGCTCTTCTTCTTTTCCCGTTCCCATCCCGTTAATGACACCCCGGGTGTCCTCGTAAAGGCTGCCGCCGCGCAGCTCCTCCGGGGGTTCCGTACAGTTGGGCTTCCCTGCGTCGGGGTTGGCCAGATTTTTCTCCGGATGCTGCATACGCGTACAGATTTGAAGGATGGGGTCATTTGTCAGGGGCCCCCCAAAAGGGGGCATCTCCACCTGCCAATCCCAAAATTTTTTGTGTGCATGGTGGACAGCGATTTTTCCAGTCCCAGGGGGAAGATTTGACCTGTCCCGCGTCCCAGAAAATGGTTTTGGGTCCTTCGGGTTGTATTTTGGGATGCGGGAGGCGCCTTTTTACCCTTTTTTCCCTTATGATTGTCTTGTTCACGTATGACCCCGGGGTTTTTGACCTGCCCCTTCTGTCACCGTCTTTTCCAAATACCGTTTTTTAAATTGCCCTATGCCACAGGTGCGGGTACCCTTGTATCACCACTTTCTCCACTCTGCACTCAGGCAAAAAGGCTGAAGTAGTGGTTCGTTCTTTGCACGGAGTTCTTGAGGCTTGGAGCACGGAAGAGCGTCAAGAAACCACCACCTGCCCCGTGTTTCTTGAGTTCGAAAGACTGTTGGGGGTGCCCCAGAGGGCTTCTCGCTCAGCTCGGAAGTTGGGGGAGATTTTCCTTTTGGGAAATTTGCTTTTCTCATCTCCGTTTTTGTATCGAGGAAGATTCCACTCCACCATCCCTCTTCCTCTTGCGGCCACTGTGAAGACAGGGTCCAGTTTTCCCGGGGGATCTGGTTGCAGATGTACTCCAGGCCAGACCCTTTCCTTTGGGGTTCTGACTGTATTCCCTTTTCCCACTCCGAATCTGGGACGACTTTGGGGAAACACCTGCCTCTCCAAGATGGTTTTTGACTTTTCCCGGGGATATTTTGCTTAAATTTTCCATCAAGACGGGAGTTTGTCTTTAAAGGCGTCTACTTGGAAAAAACCCCTCTTTTCAACCGCCGGGGGGGTCTGCTCACTGTTTCTTTATGTTTTAAAGGGCTTTTTTAAATTTGCTGCTTGGTGGGATTTTTGTGTCCCTTCTTCCCCCAAATGACGTACCCAGTGGTCTCTCCATCTTCAGGATTGGGGGGGACTCATGCCGCCAGTTATGACCCGACGGGTTTTTTATCTTTTGAAGGTCGGGGTTTAATTTTTGCGCGATCCCATCTGACTCCCGACCAGCCAGGTGGGACTCCCCCTTATAGAGCCTTCAGAAACTTCGTCAGCCCCCACCCCGACCTGCAATTCCTCAGAGCATCTCACTTGCTTTGCTACAGCACTGGGATCGCGTTTCCAATGAGCCTGCGGTAAAAGGCACTCCCAGGTAGGTAGGTGGGGGTTCCTCGCAACCTTTGGTTGTTCAGTGTCAGCTTCGCCTTTTGCTTCTTTGCTGGATGGGCTAAAAACTGTGTTTTTGTTTTTTTGATTGACAGAGACAAGCCTTTCCTTGGGTCCAGCCTTTAAAAACTTTTTACGCAGCTGGAGGCGTACCTGTGCTGGTGGTTATCTTCAGAGCACTAAACACCAATCATCTCGTAATCGCCCCTTACCCCTTTTGGGCAGTTCTTGACGTGTCATCTATAAAGATGAGGAACACGGGGCGAAAGACTCCCCTTGTGGTACCCCTGTCTCAGCACCTTCTTCTGCCTTTTTTTGGCCCTAATCTTTACTCGGGCTTTGGCGGTTGGTGGGTACGGCTACCGGGTGTACATCCCCCAGACACACCACATCGCCGTAGTTTGGGGGCCTAATCCGTCCTTCTAACTTTGTCGAACGCCTTCCCAGTCAATCCAGACAGCAAGCGGTTTTTTCTTTTTTGGAAAGCGCCTCAAAGCTTTGCGTAAGAAGGATCTGGCTTCTGTTGACTGGTTGGCGAACCCGCCTGTCGGGGCTCAGCAGCTGATGCTCCCAATTTTCCGACAAGCCTTTTTTTGAAAGTCCTCCATCACTTTCCTAAGCACTTGAAGGGCGATGGGTCTGTAGCGAACCTTTCGATTTGCCCTTTTCCCTTTTTGTAAATGGGGACAGGGCTTCCCCCCAACACTGGGGTACTAATCCTGTTTTCCCCACGGGAGTTAAAGATTTTTAAAAGGGACGCCTGCCTTCACCCAAGAGCAAAATCTTTTTCTTTTGTGTTCCTCGGGCCCAGGTGACTTTTTCAGAGAGCTCTGCAACGCTTCCTCCAGCCTTCTCTTGAAATGTATCATGACTTCCTTTGGGGCTCTCCTCATGAATTTTCCCCTTGGGGCCCGTGCACTGCAGCTCTAGTTCGGAGGACTTCCAGTTTGCTGAGTTTTCAAGACTCTATAAAGTGGCCCCGCGCTTCCCTTTCCAGAAGATAATTTCCCATTCTCTTTTTGATGTGGTGTGACTTGTTGTTTCATACAAGGGTTCAGCCATTTCCACAGCTTGCTGCCACCCCTGTCGAGATTTGGGCTTTCAGTTTTCTCTTGCCACTTTTCTTGCAGCGGCGAGACAGTTTTATCTGGCATTTACCCTCACGCTAGTTATTCCCATGAGGGCTGTTTTTCTGCTTTTCCCCGGGGTTTCCGTAATGACATCTTCCAATTTCTGAAGTTCCTCCGCCATAGGGTTTTGAGTCTTACTCTCCCTTGGGATGGATTCTGTGCAGCTTTCAAACGGCCTTTGTAAGTCCGAACCATTTTTTTTTTAGTGCCTGCCTGATTTGATTGTTTTTGTGTTTTTATCGTGAGGGTCTCAAAGAAGTCCAGCCCTTTTTCTATAATTCCACGGGAAAAAACTTTTTGCTTTGAACACGAAATTGAGGTTGAAGAGAGTCTGACGGGTTTTGTGGCACTTCCCCCAATTTTGGTTTGAGGATTTTTTTCCTTGTGGTCCTGAAACAGGTCGTTGGTGGCAATGCGATTGGTTGATGGGTTTCATCCACGTCTAGAAGAAGGGGGTTAAACACCCTTTTTGGTTGAAGAATGAAGAAGTGGTAAATCTCCAATCCTCAACTTCTTCGCCTCTCTTTCCGTCCCTCATACCCCCACCTCCGAGTGACTGTTAAAATCACCCACCCCCCAAACGCAGTTTGTTGCTGGGATTCAGTTTGGAGGGAAAGACACGATCTTGAGGCAATAGGCATTGTAGATCCGAGTTGCGTTCCTTTAAGGAAAAATTAAACCCCCTTGGATCCTGCCTGTTGTTTTGGTGTTGATCTTGAGTTCTTGTGCGGCGATGGAACTCCGCACCAAATAACACCCCCCTTTGCTTCTTTCCCACGGCCCAAAACCGAGGGTCTCGAAACCCCCCCTCACTTGAAACGATGTTTACGGCAAATGGGTCTCGGGACAATGCGATAGATATTTTCTTGATTTACCCTTTTTCTGCCAAGCCAAGTTTTTTTTTATGCACCCTTTCTGCATTCCACTGGAAAGTGACATTCGGCGGACTTTTTTGCTTGGCACAGCGGGAGGTAGGTCTCTTTCTTCTCGCTTTGGCATCAATTTTCTTTGCTACCACCGACCGTTGGGGGGCCCCCTTTGAGGAAAGGGGCCCGGCCCCACCTCCCCGCGGGTCTCCGAAGGCACCCCACATCAAATTCTGTGGACGCATCATCATGGAACCCGTGGATGCGGGGTTTTGGTGTTTTAAGTGCCCAGTGGCCCAATACCTCCGCTTCAGCTGGAGTTTTCTTTGGGGCCTACCCTAGCCATGGCCCGAAAGTCCGCCCACACAGGGGGATTGTTTCTTCCAGGACCCCCCCCCGGGCTAGAGTTATAAACCGCCCCTTTTGACCGCATGATGACCCGCATAGAACACAGGGGGTTTTTTCAGTGAGGAAACAGCGCCACCTTTTGACCCACCCCGCCGGGTAGGAACACCCCAAATTGGTCCGGGAGTGCTTTCGCACAAACCCCCAACTGGGGGCCTTTTCCCCTATCCCCACCTGGGACCCCCCGGGGTTGGGGGGGTCCCCCCCACACAAAATTTGGGAAGCAGCCTGTCCCGGGGCATAGAAGCCGTTTTTTGTTTTTCTTGTACGCGCGTGCGCATTCCGCAGTGTCGTTCCACCCAAAAAAAACCGAAGAGAAATCTTCGTGTCCTTAGACTAAATATTATAGTCGCCTCGTTCTATTTTCGAGTTCATCTCGATTTAAAACAGGAAAAAAGAAAGAAATACTGAGATGTGTGGAAGTTTGCTTACCACCGTGACCTCCTCGTAAAACACAGTGCTCTGTAAGCAATATAATTAACCGCAATTATGATGGAACTGTTACAGCCAGTCAGTGTTGAAGAGCCTTCGTGACAATCAGTACAATGTATTATGCAGAGACCTGATAACAGATTTTATGTCAGTCCGTCGCAGTTACCTTCGCTCTCATTTATTCATTTCAAAACATCAGTACATGTGCTTTGCAACCCCTCCCCCCTCACCTCCCATTAAAAAACAAATAAACAAGAAATAACCCTGCAAACTACAAGTCACTCCGTTCAACTACAGCATCCGTGAGCAACAATTTCATGTGCCTGTGTATGTACGTTCACGTGATGTTGACGAGTCTTTCGACCTCGAAATCGCCAAGGTCCCAAACTTGAAACAAAGGGACTTTTTTTTCTTCTTCTTCATATCGTTTCTTTCTTTTCTCCCCCCCCCCCCCCCCCCCCGCCCCCCTTTTTTTTTTTTTTTTGCCTCCTGAAGTTTTTTGACTGCAGTGCACAAACAAGCCCTCCCCAAAACGAACGTGTCAATTCAGTCTTTGTGCGTGTGTGTGTGTGTGTGCGCGTGCGTGCGTGCGTGTGTGTGTGAAACACGTTTCAGTTAACATCCGAGTGCAAGCAAATCTGTCTTCTGCCTGTTTGCCTATCAATGCCTGCCTCTACATGTGTGCATGAGCATGCGTGCTCCGTGCAAGACATGACCGTGCACCGCGCGCGTGCTACGTGCAAGACAGAAAGCGGGGAGAGAGGGAGGGAGGGAGAGAGGGAGGAGGGTGGGGGATTAGCTGGTATTGAACCCGCTAGTCTCACCACCCCCCTCCCTCCACCCACACCCCCTTCCTTTTTTTTTCTTTGTGCGCTGAATTTCGTCTTTGGTGAAAGGAATTCATTGAAATGCTTCAGCTTCCGGGACAACGCTCTCAAACCACTCATAGGGACTAGTGATTTTCTGTTTCTGGACCTCTCCAAAGCTGCTCATGAGGGGGGGGGGGGGGGGGGGGGGTGAGCTCCATATGGACCTCAAATTGTAAACACCCCCCCCCCCCCCCACCGTCCCCCCCAAACACACACACACACACAAAACACACTCACACACCTCACAAATACCTTGGTCCGGATCTGGCGTTGTGTGGTGTGTGTGTGTGTGCGCGCGCGCACGCGCGCGCGTGCGTGCATGCGTGAATGTGCGTCCTTGCATGCGTGTGTGTGCATGCGTACGTGTGCGGACGTACGCGCGCTTGCTTTGTTATGTGTGTATGTGTGTGTGTGTGTGTGTGTGTGTGTGTGATGTATGCGTCAAACTAGAAATATACGCAAATCGATAGACTGGTTAGAAGGTGAATTGACAGCTATGACGGCTGCTAAACAGATAGATATGAATAGAATACCTAAATGCCTATTACTAGGGATAGGGCAGATCGATAGATTGGCTGGGAGATGAATTGACTGCTAGGATGGCAGCTCGATAGATAGATACTAGGTGGACACACCTTTCCGTCTGTCTCTCTGTTAGACTCATTGACGACTTTCCATCATGAGAATACAGCCCAAGACATCAAGAGCATGCAGAGACACCCCCCCCCCCCCCCCAGCCCCACTTCCCAACTACTCCCCATCCTCTGTCGACCTCTTTTAAACCTTTGGCCTTATCGGAGATTGATAACCTCGGGCTAAGTCACGTGGTACAGTGGTTCAGTCCCTAGGGGTCGTGACTCCATTGGTCATTGAACGTTCTGAGGTCCTGAAGATTGCCATCTGATTTCGTTAATTAACAACAAATCCGAGAGAAAATAGCTCCATGACAGATTCGAGGATCGCGAGCGCGCGCACCGGCGGACACACACACATACACACACACACACACACCGCGCGCGCGCGCGCGCGCGAGCGCACGCACGCACGCACGCATGCACGCACATACACATACATACACACACCACACACGCACGCATACGCACGCACGCACACACACACACACACACACACACACACACACACACACGCGCGCGCGCGCGCGCGCATTCTAACAATGTTAGTCTTATGCTGCCACGGAGATTGGGGTAGATCGGTTTCTGTGGCCCTGGCCGGGAAAATGCGATCAGCACCGGGCCAAAGGTTTCATCACCGACGAAGGGCGCCCTGTCCCAATCTGGCGCCGCTCGTTCCGAGATGTTGATTAATGCAGTGAAAGCTAATGGCACATCTTTTATCATCAGCGCTATGATGAGTGTCTTCACAGGCCTAGCCAGCACGTGCTGTATACACTTCACCAAGCTCTTGATGCCTGTTGGCCTGGGTCGGATGACCTGACCATATCGGTTGGTCCCTCCCATTTTGGAATATTCAGCTTGATCAGGGAAGAATAGGGGAGGGTTATATATGGTTGGGAGGTTGGGAGGAAAGAGGGGAGTGGGAGGGAAGGAAGGGGGGGGAGGGTATTGTGATGTAAGAATGAGGAGGGGGGAGGGGGGAAGGGAAGGGTGAAAAGGGAAGGGAGGAATAAAGAAGGCTATGCCGGTGGGGAGGGGAGGGGGAGGGGGCGCTGGTGATGGTACGATGGTGGTTGATCACCTCTGTTTTACGTCGATCAGCGGATTCGCTGACTCTCTCTCCTCTCTCTCCTCTCTACTCTCTCTCTCTCTCTCTCTCCTCATCACGCTCTCTCTCTCCTCTTCTCCTCACTCTCTCTCTCCACTCTCTCTCTCTCTCTCATCTCTCTCTCTCTCACTCCTCTCTCTCAGAGCAGTTGCAGGTGTCCATTTTGTGAGGGCTGTATTATAAACAGAGATCGACTTTGCCTGATTCGCCAATTCAGGTTGTTGTTGTTGTTGTTCTTCTTCTTCTTCTCTTTCTTTTTCTTCTTCTTCTTCTTCTTTATTTGCTTTTCGTTAATAGAACTGATTTCATTCGCAGAAAAACGTGTAGCCAACCGCCAACCGCCAGTGTTGGGATTTCAGTATACTGATGACATAATTCAAAAGCTGGCAAAAGCCGTCAGTAAAGTTTTCTAACTTGAGACAAACTGATTGCATTGGTTATTTTGTCTTCTTCTTCTCAGAAATGGTTTGTTGTTTGCCAGTTATGATGTGAAAATAAGTTTCTGTTTATTTTTTGTCCAAGTTCATGTCATCTCTACTGTAGTAAACCAGTCTGGGTTGAAAGTTCTGAGTCTCTCTCTCTCTCTCTCTCTCTCTCCTCTCTCTCTCTCTCTCTCTCTCTCTCTCTCCCTCTCTCTCTCTCTCTCTCTCTCTCTCTCTCTCCTCCTCTCTCTCTCTCTCTCTGTGATGTGTGTGTGTTGTGTGTGTGTGTGTGTGTTGTGTGTGTGTGTGTGTGTGTGTGTGTGTGTGTGTGTGTGTATGAACTAATGCTTTTAACAGATCTTTCTTTGATCTATTTATTTTCTTTCTAATTTCAGCAACACGTTCAGAAAAAAAAAAGAAGATTGAGACTGGTTTCCAGAACTTTTCATCAACTAGTTTTCGACATCAGTCACTGGGTCGATGAATTTCTGAAATTTACTTGTGGGCGGGAGTTGGGGCATAGGATGGAGAAGTGGGGGATGGGGGGGGGGGGGGGGGGGGGGGGGGGGGGGGGGGGGGAGGGGGATACGACAGTCACAAAAAGTGTTTCTTTTAAAAAAGGGAAAAGAAGGGGAACAACCCCCTTCACCTACACAGACGGGGCCTAAAGGGAAGTGCAACATTGTGCATGTCCACTCTCCCCGGGCCCTTCCCAGTGAGGCTGCGAAAAGGGCGTGGTCAAATTCAAAAGAAAAAAAAAAACAAGATGAAAAGCAAAAAAGGGGGACTCCATTTTAGATCTATCTTAAATTTACGCTGTAAAAAAAAAAAAGCCGCAATCAAACTTGCATCATAATAAAATTTTTAAAAAAACCGCACGTCACAATCAAACATGCGCAAATGATTTGGTCACTGCGATAAGAAATCGGCAAGCACTTCAGAAATATTCCTAAAAAGAAAACCCTTTTTTGTCCGTTAAACCTTTTAGAAACGCTTTTCTGGTAAAAAAAACCATGGGCACATCCTGCCCCATAAAACATACTACAAATTTTCAAAAAAAGATGGCCCAGAAGGTCTGGGCGGTGGAACACATTTTGACCAAAAACAGACAGAAAATTTGACGACAACAGCATTTCTTCGTTCCTATGGAAAAGTACCCCCTGTTCTGTAAAACTGGGAATAAAAAAAAAATGTATAATAAATAAACAGTGGCGTTGTCGCTTAAGACGGCAACATAAAATGAGGGGAACGTGCAGAACAGGGGTTTCATTTAGCGCTCTGCTTCTTGCACCTGTACAGGGTCTTTTTGAATGAAAAAAACGTGTAAAAAAAATAAAAAAGGGGAAAAAATTTCGTGAAAAAACGATCCAACTCTCCTTTTCTCCTCTCGTCTCTATCTCTCTGTCTCTCTCCTTCCTCTCTCTCTGTCCCTATCTCTCGTCCTCCCCTTTCTGTCTCTCTCTCTTCTCTATCTCTCTTCTCTCTCCTTTCGTCCCTCTCTCTTCTCATCTCTTTGTCTCCTCCCTCTCTCCCTTCTTCTCCTCTCGTCTCTATCTCTTTGTCTCCTCCTTCTTCTTCTCCTTCTGTCTCTCTCTCTGTCTCTACTCTTTGTCTATGTCTGTCAGCCCTCCTCTCTCCGTTTGTAGTGGGGAGAAGAAGAAATGATGAAGACGAGAGAGAGAGAGAGAGAGAGAGAGAGAGAGAGAGAGAGAGAGAGAGAGAGAGAGAGAGAGAAGAGAGAGAGAGAGAGAGAAACGCTTGCAATAAACACTGGAAACCAAATATACGCTAAAGAGAGAAGAGAGAGGAGAGAGGGGAGAAGAGAAGAGAGAGAAGAGAGAGAGAGACAAGAGAGAGAGAGAGAGAAGAGAGAGAGAAAAGGGGAGAGAGAGAGAGCGTCTGGCAAAAAAGACGGGAAAACCAAAAAAGCGCTGAGGAGGAAGGAGAGAGAGAGAGAAGAGAGAGAGAGAGAGAGAAAGAGGAGGAGAGAGAGAGAGAGAGGGGAAGAGAAAAGGGGCGTCTTGCAATGCGGGCCTGCCCCGAAGATAGCGCTAAAAAATATATTCATTTTTCAATACCCTGGTCCCCTTTGGGGACCAAGGGGCCCTTCATTAAATAGGAAAAAAGGATCATTTCTACCTGAAGTGATATATTGCGCGCGCGCGCCGCCAAAAAACCCACACACACACACACACACCCCACAAACACACACCCCACACGCACGCACGCCGCATGCACGCATGCACGCACGCACACACACACATACACACACACACCCCGCACGCACGCCGCCAACCCCGCACCACGTACCACGCACCCACACACCCCACACACACACAAACACCCCCACACCACACGCACGCATACCACGCATTCAAGCTATCAACAACAAAAAAGCCATCCTACGCACTGCCACTGTGGTATATGTTTTTTGGGTTTTGCGTAAATAAGCGTGCGTGTAGGCTCGCGCCCCGCGCGAAACGTGTATTGAAAGAAAAGGAGAGGAGAGGAGAGAGAGAGGAGAGAGAGAGAAGAGGAGAGAGAGAGAAGAGAGAGAGAGAGAGAGAGGAGAGATACGCGCGCGCGCGTGCGGTGTGGTTGGTGTGTGTGGTGTGTGTGGGGTTGTGTGGTGTGTTTCAAGTGTGGTCAAAGGGTGTTGTGTGTGTGTGTTTGCAACGAGCCCCCCCCGGCTTGCTTTTCGTGTACAAAATCAGCAAAGACCAAACAAACATAAATGCCAACACAGTACCCGAAGATGAGTCTAATTGGATCAGTTCTGACTTAGATCAGTTCAAATTTAGATCAGTTTCTAATGCAATCAGTTCTAATGTAGATCAGTTCTAATGCAGATCAGTTTTTAATGTAGATCAGTTCTAATTCAGGTCCGTTCTAATTTGGTTCCCTGAGTCCCCCAGACCACGAAGGATCACCTGCTGATCTTATCAGTCAGCCTGCGCGGAACCTTTCCATTTTAGGTCAATCATTAACCCCACACACAAAATACATATATGTATGTATAATTGTATCTCTCCTCTCACATCTCCTACTCTCTCTCTCTCCCCTCTCTTTTCGAAGAGAGAGATAGCTATACCATACATATTCAACACGCACAGGCACATATACAGAAGAAGAGGAAGAGAGAGAGAGAGAGAGAGAGAGAGAGAGCAACAACAACAAAACCCAAAACAAAAGTCAAACAAACAAATAAATACCGCTCCTCTACCCCTATTCTAAGAGGAATCGACATTTTGTTTTTAAATTTTCGACCCTAACCTTTTTTTTTTTCTTCTTTCTTTTTTCTCTTCTTTTCCATTTTATTGTTTTTAGTGTCGAGCATAAAAAAACCGGCTTCTTGCGAAACACCAGAAAGTCCTGCATGAAGCTAATAATATCTCTCTCAGACAAGGTCACTGAAGTCATCACAGATTACAAGTTAGTCATGCCCGCCATAAATTTAAAGCTGGCGTTAACTTTCGTTCGCTGAATAAAAAAAACAAACAAACAAAAAAACCCAACTTTTTTTGGTTTTCTTTTATTAAGCAAAGGTCATCGACTGCGATTCATCGGTCCGTCCCGGTTGAAGTCCCGAAATAAATGAGGCAGCTTTCACAGTCAGTATTGTGTGCGGTTATAAATACGTTCCTAACTTGTACCTTTTCTCCACCCACGTGTTGTACCTAAAGTTCAGCCACGACGCCGAGAGGAGAAATCAGTTGTCATCTAAACACACACACACACACACACACACACACAACACACAACACACACACACACACACACACACACAAACGCGCGCCCCGTGCGCAGACAGAGTAAGAGGGGAGGGGGATACTCATTGAATTTACTCTCTCCTCTCCTTTTCTCTCCTTTTCTCTCCTCTCCTATATATAATATAAATATATACACCCACTCTGTCCTGTATGCTTGAAATGCTTGTACAGACAGAACTTTTAGCTTTATATTCCACGAACGAGCGAGCGAGCACACGCGCTCTTTGTGTGTGTGTGTGTGCGTATGCGTGCGTGCGTGCATACGTGCGTGCGTTGGGGCGCACGCCCGCGGGGGAGTGTGTGGTGTGTGTTGTGTTTGGGTGTGTGTGTGTGGGGTGGGGTGTGTGTGTTGTGTGTGTGTTGTGTGTGGTGGTGTGTGTGGGGTGGTGGGGTGTGTGTGTGATTGTGTTGTTTTGTGTTGTGTGTGGTGTGTGTGTGTGTGTGTGTGTGGGTGTGTGTGTACGCCTGCGCGCGCGCGCGTGCGTGCCTGCGTATGTGTGTGAGCGCGTTCGTGCCCTACGCGCGTGCGTTCGTGTGTGTGCGTGCGCACGCGCGCGCAAAGTTCGTGATATGACATGCGTGCGGCTCGCGTGTCGTGAGCGCGTGCGCGAGCTCGTGTTGGAGGGGAAAGTGCGAGATGTTTCCCATGTTGACGTCTTTACTCTCAAGCGAGCGCTGCCAACAATGTCCCTGTTTGAGAAGAAAAAAGGGGGTGGTGGGGGGAAGACAGGGGGCCCTGTTTTGAGAAGAGGCTGGTGGGGGAAAGGCAGCGACCTGCCGGGAATCAATGCGACTCTCCACACACGACGATCATCCAGCTCCCTGGCTTTTTTTCCGCCCTTCCACAAAACGCCTCCTCGTCACATCCAGGCAACCAAAAACAACGACTCCTCCACTCGGGGGCCCTTCGATGGCGGCTATTTTGGGCCCCGCAAAAGGGGGGTGGGTTCCACAATTTTTCCACGTTTTAAAAAACAGAAAAGGAAAGAAAAAAAGTCCCCCTGTAAAAAAGGGGGTAAGGGAGGGGGTAGGGGTTTTGGGGGTACTTGCCAAGGTGAGAGGGGAAAGGGCGAAGTCCTCCTATCTTCTTCAACCCATCTGTCCTCGAAAACCACTGGTTTAAAAAGATCGAAAAGTCCCCCCTTCTGTTTTTGGCCCGCGGTTGAGGTTTTGCGGACTGTGGTGTGTGGCCCATTGGGGAGGGTCGCTGGACTGTGGAGTGTGGGGTCCGTGGTTTTTTGGGTCGCGGACAGTGGGGGTGTTACCCAGTGGTTGAGGCCTGCTGGACTGGGAGGTGCCCAGGGTTTAGGGTGTGCGGGCTGGAGTTGGCCCAGGGTTTAGGCCCCTGCCCGGACTGGGGTAAGCCCCTGTGTTAGGCTTTTTCGGACTGTTTGGGGTGGGGGCCCATGGTTGAGGCTCTGCTTTACTGGGGGAGTGGGGGCCCCCGGGTTTTAGGCTCCCGCGGACGTGGATTTTTGCCCATTGGTTTAGGCTTTGCTGATTGTGGATTGTGGCCCAGGGGTATGAGGGTCTGCTGGGCTGGGTGTGGGCCCCTGGTTTTAGGGCCCCGCTGACTGGGAAATGGGCCCCCTTTGGGTTTAGGCTCTGCTGACTGTGGTGTGGGCCCCGTGTTTAAAGGGGTGCCGGACTGGGTTTTGTTTGGGCCCCGGGGTTAGGCTGTGCAGGACTGTGGAAAAGGTTGGGCCCCTTTGGGTTGGGGGGGCCCGGGGGACTGTGGGGTGTTTCCCAAAGGGGAGGCCAGCTGGGGCTGTGGAAGTGGCCCAGTGGTTTTAGGCTCTCCCGGACTGTGGTGTGTGCCCAGTGGTTTAAAGGGTGTGCTGGGCTGTGGGGGGGCCCCGTGGTTTTAGGCTCTGCTGGACGTGGGGGTGTTTTCCCGGGGGGGGGTTGGGCTCTGCTTGGGCTGTGGGTTTTGGGGGAGTGGTTGAGGGCCCGCTGGATTCCCGGGGGTGGGGACGGGCCTTTCCGTTTTCCGTTTTGCCTGTTCCGCGCCTTTGCCACCCTCTGACCATGGGCAACGACAACCGGACCTTACTCCACTGTTTGATGCTGCCCCTGCCCCCTTTTTTTGTTGTCTTTGAGGGTTTCTTTATTATTATTTTTGTTGTTGTTTTTTGTTCTTTTCCCCTTCTTTCTCTTCCTTTCTTCTCTCGTCCTCCTTTTTTCCCTTTTCTTCTTCTTTTCCCCCCCTCCTGCTTCTTTTTCTTCTTCTTCCCCTACTTCTTCTTCTTCTTCTTTCCTCCTCCTCCTTCTTCTCCTCCTCGTCCTCCTCCTCCTTCTTCCTCTCCTTCTCCTCCTCTTCCTCCTCGTCGTCGTCGTCGTCCTCCTTCTCCTCCTCCTTCTTCTTCATTGATAAAAAGCCAACAGACCGAATGAAACCTCTCAGAAGTAGCAGAACGAACAGAAACCAACGCACCTTCTTCTTCTCCTTCGTTTGATTCATTGGCAGAATCGAGAGACTGGCTGTTCCCTTTCACAACTAACAGAGCTGACAGAAAGCCAGACACCTGTAAAACATTCGCAAGTACTTTAAAACTCATTGACACGACAGCAACACTAATTATATTGCCAATGCTATACATATGTTTTGACGAGTGACTGACATGGGAAAAAACCCAGAGAGAGAGAGAGAGAGAGAGAGAGAGAGAGAGAGAGAGAGAGAGAGAGAGAGAGAGAGAGAGAGAGAGAGTCTTATGGAGACAAAAGGGTCAAACAATACTTGAAAATCGTGTTCAACAAGCTGGTTTTTTGTACTCCCAGTTCTTATAGAACAGGGACTACTTTACAATGGGAACGAAGAAATGCTGTTTGTGTGTCTGTCTGTCCGTGGTCAAAATGTGTTCCACTCGCTCCAGACAAGACTTCTGAGCCGATCTTTCTGAAAATCTGTATGTATGGCTAACGTTAATCTGTATGTATGGCTAACGTTAATCTGTATGTATGGCTAACGTTAATCTGTATGTATGGCTAACGTTAATCTGTATGTATGGCTAACGTTAATCTGTATGTATGGCTAACGTTAATCTGTATGTATGACTAACGTTAATCTGTATGTATGGCTAACGTTAATCTGTATGTATGGCTAACGTTACTAACGGCTAAAACGGTTTTTCTTCTGTATGGAATATCTCAGAAAGCATTTGACCGATTTCTTATCTCAGTGACGAAACACATTATGACGCACGTTTGATTGTGATTTTTTTTTTTACACGCGTATTTAAGATAAACTGGGAGTACATTTATATTATGCTTTGCTTCTTGTTTTTTTTAACA
>JAFLJL010018030.1:136673-141673 GCA_018398815.1 Conus ventricosus
TGAGTTGTCTTGTACTGAGCTGTACTGAACACTATGGAGTTGTGTTGTACTGAGCTGTACTGAACACTATTGAGTTGTATTGTACTGAGCTGTACTGAACACTATGGAGTTGTATTGTACTGAGCTGTACTGAACACTATTGAGTTGTATTGTACTGAGCTGTACTGAACACTATGGAGTTGTGTTGTACTGAACTGTACTGAACACTATTGAGTTGTATTGTACTGAGCTGTACTGAACACTATGGAGTTGTATTGTACTGAGCTGTACTGAACACTATTGAGTTGTATTTCATTGTCTTGTATCCTAGCGTCTTGTCTTGGCTTGTAATACATCATATTGTATTGTATTGCACTGTATTGCATAATTAGCACACATCAGTATGTCGCTGCTTCGCATAGCATTGGAAATCAACAAAAATCGGTCGATCCATTTTCTTGGAGAGGTGGAGATGGAGGTAGTGGTGGTGGTGGTGGTGTGTGGTGGTGGTGGAGGTGTGTGTGTGTGTGTGTGTGTGTGTGTGTGAGAGAGAGAGAGAGAGAGAGGAGAGAGAGAGAGAAGAGAGAGAGAGAGAGAGAGAGAGAGAGAGAGAGAGGGAGAGACAGACAGACAGACAAGCAGACAGACAGACAGTATTGCGTGCATGCGTACCTGTATACAAATATACGTGTGTGAGAGCACGCCCCGTGCGACGCGCGTGTGTAACGTAACCCTGGGTCAATGCACGTGCACACAAGTACGGTTTGTCCTTACGTTCATCTTTGGCCACAGCCGGCCTGATGGGTCACTCGACTGGTCTTCAACCCTTTCTTGTGACGTCACACGTTCCAGGGTCCACCAGAAGGTCCAGCGAAGGCGGATCTCTTCCCAACCCACCGCCACACAGAGGTCAGAGAGTGCGGAGAATGGCGCAGTCCACACACACAGAAAACGCAGACGGGGACTAGACAAGGAACTGAGGCAAAGTTCAAACAGCCCCATCCCTGGTTCAGCTTCTTACCGTCTCTCCACCCCCCCCCCCCCCCCCCCCCACCACACACCTCTTCAGCGCAGACAAGATACGAATTGACTCTAAGAACTGGACATCTTTTTCTAAATTCTGGTAAACGCCACTGCCCTCCCCCCCCCAACCCCTTCTCCCTCTCCCCACTTCTCACTCTCTCCCTTCAGGAAATGATAGAGGTCTTCTGATTGGACCCCACACCCCACACACACACACACACACACACACACACACAACACACATACACCACACACACACACACACACACACACACACACACACACACACACATACACACACACACACACACACACACACACACACACACACACACAAACAAACAAACGAACAAAAAAAAACGAGCAATATTTTCGCTCTCTCGGCCAGATTGTGACGTCAGTCAGTGACGTCAGCTCAGCCACCTTTCAAGGTCTGCGACAGTGTGACGTCAGTGCTGTGTGACGTCACAGCAGAGTTGCGATCAGCCAGAAACGGCTGTGCACTGCACTACACTGTGGTGATGAGTCGTATGAAATCAGGCAGCACGACGGTCACCTAACTTTTTCACTGCATGAATCGTTCAGAATCGCAGTCTGCTTCTTCTTCTTCTTCTCTTCTTCTTCTTCTTCTTCTTCTTCTTCTTCTTCTTCTTCTTCAGCGTTCCCAGCCCTGCTATCCTGGGAGTCCGATGTTGTGGGGGACGTCCGCTGTCTCCTCAGTCATGATGCCTCTCCCTCAGGTCCGCTGCACAGGGCCAAGTTGCCTGTCGTACGATGGGGCACAGGATGGAAGAAAATGGCGGGCGTCTGTGGTCCAGTGCTGCATGGGCACTCATCTTTGTGAGGGATCTTCAGTCTGTAGAGACATGGGCACTCATCTTTGTGAGGGATCTTCAGTCTGTAGAGACATGGGCACTCATCTTTGTGAGACATGGGCACTCATCTTTGTGAGACATGGGCACTCATCTTTGTGAGACATGGGCACTCATATCTTCAGTCTGTAGAGACATGGGCACTCATCTTTGTGAGAGATCTTCAGTCTGTGGAGACATGGGCACTCATCTTTGTGAGGGATCTTCAGTCTGTAGAGACGTGGGCACTCATCTTTGTGAGACATGGGCACTCATCTTTGTGAGAGATCTTCAGTCTGTAGAGACATGGGCACTCATCTTTGTGAGAGATCTTCAGTCTGTAGAGACATGGGCACTCATCTTTGTGATGGATCTTCAGTCTGTGGAGACATGGGCACTCATCTTTGTGAGGGATCTTCAGTCTGTGGAGACATGGGCACTCATCTTTGTGAGAGATCTTCAGTCTGTGGAGACATGGGCACTCATCTTTGTGAGGGATCTTCAGTCTGTAGAGACATGGGCACTCATCTTTGTGAGAGATCTTCAGTCTGTAGAGACATGGGCACTCATCTTTGTGAGGGATCTTCAGTCTGTAGAGACATGGGCACTCATCTTTGTGAGAGATCTTCAGTCTGTAGAGACATGGGCACTCATCTTTGTGAGTTATTTTCCAGCCTGTAGAGATGGGAGAGGGGAGATGACTATGTCCTGTCCTCAGTCTGAATGAAGATGGTGACCTGTTGCCTGTGCGCAGATGACATCCTCTTCAGGTCTCCCACCTGCAGACACAGTCATCGTGGGTTTTTGAAGTCTCTTTCAATTAACGAAGGTCTTGACCTCTCCATGTGATATTTGGAGGGCGGTTAGTTCCTGCTTGCCGCCAGACTTAGAGAGTCTGTCAGTTTCCTCATCCCCCCAGAACGCCACAGTGGGAGGGGATCCACTGTCAGACCAGGTTTGTTTCGGGGCTCAGTGTTTGGAGCTCCCTTCAGGTATCTTCAAAGATTTTTTTTTTCGCTCTGACCGGCAGAATCTGAAAGAAGGGCTCGGCAGTCAGTGAGGAAGACGCGTGAGATGGCAGACCATTGCTTGTCTTTGACAGCAGCTGAAAGGTATGTACCACCCTGAGTGCCAGGTTCGTGTTTACCCTTCCCACTGACATACATACAATACGCTGTTATACCTTAACGCGTAAAATAACATTAAAAACAAAACAAAAAAAACCCGCCTCAGCAAATGGAATGAATTTGTTACGCGGTATCAGTCATATCCGGAGAGAAATTTTTAGTTTCAAACCGTTTGGATCATAGACAGGAAAGAAGGGTTGAGTGGTCCACGGTGTAAAACAAGGCTTCGCTGCCAAGTCCAGGAAAAAAGGGCAGGGAAGTTTCTTTCTTCCCGCCCCCCTCCCCCTTTTGTTTCCCTATTTTGGATGTGTGTTGCAGGCAATCCAAGCTGTGGACAAGAGTGGTTTGGACCTGTCGGTCAGCACGATGGACAAACAGGACAACAGGCCGGAGGACCGAGGCTGAGGAAGCGCTGTTTCAGGCTGACAGTTGTGTGGAAACAAAGTGTCAGGTTGAAAACTGCCTGGTCGAAGTTGGTGACCTGCGCCAAGGAAGCCACGTGATCACCGGCAGCGTCCATTGGTTCCTGGGTCCGTCAGCAGGATTATGACGCAAACACTGCGGAACTAATCTGAAGGAAACTCCATGAGAAGATGGATTGAGGCCAGAGCACGAACCCACTGGGGTGGGTGGGGGGGGTGGGGGGTGGGGGGGGGGGGGGGGGGGGTGGGGGGGGGATGTAAGAGTTGTTCGACCTCAGCAGAAGTTGACTCCGTCCTACGTGCTTTTCTAGTTGTTGACAGTGTTATGGGTGGGAATCGTGCTTGTGAAGGAAAGTAGACTCTACGATTGCGCTTCAGTAGAAGACAGACGGACTGTTTCTGGAGAGACGAGTTTTTGGTTGGTAACTGACTGCGGCGAGGAAGTGTTGAACACACTGTGGTGAGAACACAGATGTAGTTGTTGTTGGGTTCACGTCAACAAATCCATTGCTGATTTCTTTCAGAATTTTTTTTTTCTGTCTTCTCAAAGCATCGTGTCTGATTTTATTTCACTGTTTGTGGAATCAAAGCTCTGTGCAGAATTTATGACATTTCAGCTTTCTATTAAAAAAAAAATAAAAAAATCTGGTGCTAGATTGTGAAAATTGTACATTGTCTATCTGCTATGCCTTTCTGCTATATCTCTCGGCCTATATGGCTTAGTACTTGTCCATTGTGCTATGTCTATCTGTATATATGGCTTTTCAAATGGTAGCAGAGCGTGGCTACCATGAAACGTGTCCCAAAATGTCCAACTGAAAGTTCAAGAACTAATAAAATATTACTAACTGACTACGATACAGCCATCCTGGCTTGACCTACCAACAACAACACACGTTGTTCCTCCCGTTCTGTACCACGGCGACGCTACGTTGCCAAGCAACAACAATAATCCCCCCCCCCCCCCCCCCTGTCCACAAAGGTGCAGTCTTTACCTTACACGGTCACTTCCGGTCACTAACAACGATGTCGGAAGTCCATCAATCGACGTATCAATACGCCGTAAAATATCAACAGTTGAGCTGGTATGTCTCAAATTACTTTTATTGTAGTTTGTTTCTTCTTCAGGATATCATTTCAATCGATGGTCTGACCTGGTCTTGACGTGCGAGAACACTACCCGTGAAAAGGCTGTGTGTGGTCGCTTGAGCTTTAAGCCGGCAGGTTTTTTTTTTTTTTTAATTTATTTTTTTAAAAACTCCCAGTTCTTATAGAACAGGGAGTACTTTACAATGGGAACGAAGAAATGCTGTCTGTCTGTCTGTCTGTCAGTGGTTAAAATGTGTTCCACTCGCTCCAGACAAAACTTCTGGGCCGATCTTTCTGAAAATTTGTAGGTACGTTCATTATGGGTCACGGATGATGCCCGATGTTTTATTTTACCAGAATAGCCGTTACTAACGGCTATAACGGCCCAAAACGGTTTTTCTTCTTTATGGAATATATCAGTGACGAAATACATTATGACGCATTTTGATTGTGACGTCAAACACATTATGACGCATGTTTGATAGTGACATTTTTTCAGGAAGATAAAA
>JAFLJL010018030.1:159173-164173 GCA_018398815.1 Conus ventricosus
AGGAGTAGAGGGTGGAGAGAGAGACTGTGGGTTGTGTGTGTGTGTGTGTGTGGTGTGTGTAGTGTGTGTGGTGTGTGTAGTGGTGTGTGTGTGTGTGTGGTGGGAGGGGAGAGAGGGATGAGAGGAGAGACGGAGAGAGGAGAGAGAAGGAAGGGGGAGAGGTGGGAGACGAGAGGAGAGAGAGAGAGAGAGAGAGAGGATGAGAGAGAGGAGAGAGAGAGAGGAGGAGAGAGAGAGTGAGAGAGTGAGAGAGGAGAGAGGAGAGAGAGAAAGAGAGAGAGAGAGATGATGATGGATGATGATATCTTTATTTCCAAGGGTAACAGATAAGCAAATACATGCTTTTTTCATCCGGCCCTTGCCCCGTTAAGGGACTAAGTATGACTAGCGACGAAGACTTACAAAACTTTTAACAAAACACACATATCTTCACAACATTAAAAAGTTTTATGCATTAACAGTTAAGGCGTAGATGACTTAAAAGGAAAAAGAAACGATTTAAACAACAAACAAGAATAAAGAAATTGATTACAAAGAAGGAAAGAATTAGCACACACAGATATATGGATAAGCGATCCTCCTATCGAAGGGGGAGAGAGAGAGAGGAGAGAGAGGAGAGAGAGAGGAGAGATGGAGAGAGAGTGGTAGAGAGGAGAGGAGGAGAGAGGAGAGAGGAGAGAAGAGGAAGTGAGAGAGGAGAGAGGAGAGAGAGAGAGAGTTACATTCCTTTTGTAAAAGATTAACATATAACAAACTGCTAAGGATGATAAAACTAAGACAATTAAATGCATCATTAATATCAACATTTGTTCTTTCTTTTACATTTATATGATGTGGTTATAAGCAAAACGAGAACGAACAATCAGTTATCAGTAAGCAGCAATAAATTCCTTGCATCAATAATTATAACATTTATTTTTCATGATGTGTGCGTGTGCATGTGCGCGCGCGCGCGCGCGCGCGTGCGTGCGTGTGTGTGTGTGTGTGTGTGTGTGTGTGTGTGTGTGTGTGTGTGTGTGTGTGTGTGTGTGTGTGTGTGTGTGTGTGTGTGTGTGTAGTAGTGCGCGCGTGTGTGTGTGTGTGTGTGTGTGTGTGTGTAGTGCGGTGTGTGTGTGTGTGTGTGTGTGTGGGTGTGTGTGTGTGTGTGTGTGTGTGTGTGTGTGTGTGTGTGTGTGTGTGTGTGTGTGTGTGTGTGAGAGAGAGAGAAGAGAGAGAGGAGATGAGAGAGAGAGAGAGGAGAGATGCCATTATTATTCCTTCCCCATCTTTTTTGTTTTCTTCTTTACCATTCATACACTACCCAAATTTATAATTATTAATTAAGCGACAATCATCGAACGCAGCCGTTAGTTAACGAAGAGAGAGAGAGAGAGAGATTGAGAAGGAGGAGAGAGAGGATGGAGAGGGAGACGAGAGAGAGAGAGAGAGAGAGGAGAGAGAGAGGAGGAGAGAGAGGAGATTATAATTCCATTTTTCTATCCAAAATATCACATGCTAAACATTACTATAAATTTGAATAAAGAGCAATACATCAATATGATCAACAGTAATCCGGACACACATTTATCACCTTGCAGTTACAGTGCTCAAAGATAATGAAAGTATTAAGACATCAATCAATTAGTGACAAATGCACCAATAAAACCAGCGACCACAATAGCCATTCATCATAATATGATTTCAATCATTAATATAACCGATCGTAACCATATCTCTCATTTATCATTATTGGTTTTAAAACATCAGTGGAAAGGAAACGGCGTTATCAGTTTAATATGCAGCAAACAGAGGGTGTGCCCTGGTATATGTATTTTGTTCTAATAGCAATTGGTCTGCTGTGAAATGTGTAATTAGTTTTTTCCTGAAGGTTCGTTAATATGAGTACATCGGAATTGTAGTGGAAGTGGAATTCCAAACCACGCTACTGAGTAAGATAAGCTTGATTTAAATAGATCTATTGTAGGTGTGGGAACCTGGAATTTGGTTGAATCCCTAGGGTTTATGCTAAATTTGGATGAAGAGTTTGTGGTGCTAAACCCGATGCAATTTTTTGCATTAGCTGACATTTGTTGACAGCAAACATTTCTTGTGTAACGGAAGAGCCCCCGCTTTAGTATAATCCCCTTCACTAAGACTAGATGATTTTAACAGACTGCTTTAAGTGCTCTTTTGTAGACAACTCTTAAGAGGTTTCATGGCATTAGCCTAGCAGAATCAATAGTGTTGAACAATAATTGATTGAAGAGAGAACATGTGGTGTAGGTACAATTTCCTGGCATGAAGGTTTAAGGAATGCTTAATCTTGCCACAGCTGATATGTTTGTCTGGATATTGATTTACATAAACTGCGAAGGTGATGAGACCAAGAAAGTATTATTATCAACATATACACCTAGAACTCGATGGCTATCCACCACTTCATTTCCTGATTATTGATAAAAACAGATGGGGGCTGTGTGGTTATGTTTTGTTTCTCTGCCTTGTTGTTATCAGCTTAGTTTTGTTTTGTTAGGATTCAGTGACATGTGATTTTGCACCAATTACTTAAGATTTAGCATTCTTCTGTAATGAAGTGAAAACAGTTTCCAAGCTGGGGCTACTTGTATGGTACAGTGGTATCATCACAAAAGAGTTCACATGAATCCTCAATATAAAGAGGGAGTCATTTATATAAACTGAGAACAGCAACGGACCTAACACAGAACCCTGGGGTACGCCATGTTGGATAGGTAATTCTCTGATAAATTGTTGTTGACACAAACGATTTGTTGACGGTCTTCTAGGAATGATGTTATCAGTTGGAAGGTATTTCTGTTATACCATATGATAAAAGCTTCCTGCATAACAATTTGTGGTCATAGACATCAAAAGCCTTTGCAAAATCAACAAACAGTGCGCCACAATATTTATTCTCATTAACTGGCTAGCCATTGATCTACTAGGTTTGTAAGCGCTGTATGACAAGAATGATTTTTCCTGAATCCCGATTGATATTTTATTTAGTTGGTTAGATGGAGTCACAAATGGTGGCAAAGATGCTTATTTATGTGTTTTTCCAAGGGCTTGGACAGAACTGGCAAAAATGGATATAGGTCTGTAGTTCGATGGTTCACATTTGTCTCCAGATTTGAAAATGGGTATAACTTTTGCAACTTTGAACTGAGCGGGAAAGTGACATTTATCAATGCATAAATTGTAAATGTAGGTAGAGTTTCACATATAACAGGTGCTGATAGTTTCAGTATTTTTCCATCAATCCCGTCAAGTCCGCGGCTTCCTGTCTGCTTTAATTGGCATAAAGCTTGGCAAACATCACTAACTGTCATAGGCGGAACTGGTGTTGCTGGAAGAATGTTCATAGCATTGCAAAAAGTTTTTAATTTTTGTAATTCATTTGAGTCAGTATTTTTTTCTTTGACAACGTGTTCTGCAACTGTTGTAAAGTGTTGGTTGAGTTCATTTGGTGTTTATGCTGGTATGGGACTTGTCTTTGACTGTGAAGTTTTATTTGTAAGTTCATTTATTGCTTGCCATATGGACTTCGATTTTTTTTTTTTTGTTGGCTACAAGTTCACGAAAAAAAAAAAATCATTTTTGCTGTCCGTTTGAGTGAATTGACTTTATTACGTTGCCTTTTAAATCCATCCGACTTCCTTCTGCTTCAAGCAGATCGTTTCGCGTAAGAACAAGCAGGCTTGTATTTCATCAGTCATCCACTTTGGTTGTGCACTTGTTTAACTCGACGCGTTTTGAATGGCGCATGCTTGTCAATAAACAGAATTAAACGTGTGTAGCCAGTACTCAAGCGCTTTCTCTGGAGAGTGAGAGAGAGGAGAGAGAGAGAGGAGAGAGGAGAGGAGAGGAGAGAGAGAGCGGAGAGAGAGGAGAGAGAGGAGAGAGGAGCAGGAGAGAGGAGAGAGAGGAGAGAGATGAGGAGAGAGAGAGAGGAGAGAGAGAGCATGGTTAGGTGGGTGGGTGGGTTGAGTGGGTGGGTGCACGGATGTGTGCACGGATTTCGTTGTGTGTTGTATCAAAGTGCGACCTCTGAAATTGGCTGCAGTGAAGCTACAGGGTGTGGATCGCCAACTTGCTTGTTAGTATGAAGTGCCACACAGCCCCCCCCCCGCCCCATCCCTCCTCAACTTGCCATCATCCCCTTCTGCGCACACGCCATCCCATAATAACATGAAGATAATACACCGCACCCGCTGTCCCCCATCAAACACTTTTTTTTTAATTGACATTTTAATTTTTTCGCCTCATGGAGATTTCGTTGGGGGTGGGAGGTGGAGGTGGGTATTAAAAGTAGAAACGCATATATGTAAGAGCACCCCCCCCCCCCCCCAGCCCTTCTGCACCTTCACCCTCTACCCCACACACTCTTCCCCACCCCACCCTAAAAAAGAAGAAGAAAAAGTTCGTCTTGTACCGACTTGTGATTGTGAGAAGGTAATGGTCATGATGCATGTCTTGTGCTAATGGCCCTGATAGACTCTAGCACCTCTGTGACGCCAGATGACTGGAGTGGACGGTGCCGGGTGCCGGAGCCTTAATATCTTCCCCTCTCATCACAGTCAGTCGCTTTGGCACCGCGGCGCCAGGCTAATTAAATGGCGGCCAGTTTGTTTGTTTGTTTATTTTTGTGTAGATAGACATAATATGTACACACACACACACACACACACACACACACACACACACACACACACACACACACAGAGAGAGAGAGAGAGAGAGAGAGAGAGAGAGAGAGAGAGAGACTCAAGACTCAAGACTCAAAAACTTTATTACTCAAGGATAGAGATTTTAGGCAGTGCCTATTCTAACAGTATGTGCTTGAATGGGTGGATGGGGAAAAAATAAAATAAATGCTTCTCAAAATGAGCCTTCAGCAAGCTTATATATACAGAGAGAGAGAGAGAGAGAGAGAGAGAGAGAGAGAGAGAGAGAGAGAGTTATCTTCGTGTTTTATCAGTCTTCTCAGAACTGGCATCGGAACT
>JAFLJL010018030.1:189173-200426 GCA_018398815.1 Conus ventricosus
CCAACCCTGGTTGAAAAAAAGGAGGAGCACAAAAAAAACAGGCCAAAAAAAAACCTATGTGATCGTTTGCCCCCAATGACGTCACCCACCTGCAAAGCTCGGGGGGAAAAACTAGGTCAAACAAACCCTATGGGGATGGTTGACTACAAAGCGCGGCGGGCCCCAGCAAAGCTCAGCGGCAAACTAGGCCAAAGGGCCCTTGTAAACCCCTTGGGGGTTTGATTGAGGTTGGGGCCCCGGGACACGCCTGGTAGTTCTTTTCTTGTTTGTTTGTTGGTGTTTGTGTTTTTTGGCCTACCCCACGCACGCACGCCCCCAACCCCCCCCTGGACTTTTTTTTGTGTTTTTGTTGTTTTTTTTTGGGGTTTGTTGTTTGTTTTGTCCTACCCCCGCATGAACACCCTCCCCCCCACTCCCCCCCCACCCCCCCCACCCCCACCCACGCATGCCCCCACACTAAATTTCCTTCAAAGTTTTAATTTAATTTTCCCCAAAAGTAATTTTCTTCCCAAGTTGTTTTTAAAGTATTTTTTAATTTTTATCCCCCCCCAAAAAAGTTCTTACTTAATTTATTCTAATTTTTTTAATTAAGTTAGTCAAGTTCTTAATAAGTTCTTGTTTAAATTTTTTTTAATTAAGTTTTTGGGTTTCAATTTTCTTAATAAGTTCTTGTTTTAAGTCATCCTTTAAGAAAAACCCAAAAGTTTGTATTTAAGTTATCTTAAAATTTTTATAAAAAAAATACAATCTTTTTTTTTATTTTTAAATAGTAGATGCCCAAAAATTTTAGTACCCCATACCCCCAAAAAAAAGGGCGTCATCGTTGAGGATGTTTCCCCTCAGCGTTTTTGCTTTGATTTTAAGGAAGGTCTTACTTCCAAAAGCAACCGCATTGATTACAATTCGGGTTTTGGGGAAATTTTTCTTTTTAGACTCCAGGTCTTTTTTTATTGATTTCATCATTTTATAATACGCCATGATTTTTTTTTTTAAAAAAAAAATTTAA
Source organism: Conus ventricosus (assembly GCA_018398815.1). NCBI lineage: Eukaryota > Metazoa > Mollusca > Gastropoda > Neogastropoda > Conidae > Conus > Conus ventricosus. The sequence goes on from JAFLJL010018030.1 coordinate 190,180, forward strand.
AAATTTTTTCCCATTAAAAATGGATCAAAATGATGTTTTGTTATTGGGGTTTTGGCGTCCCATTTTGTTTTTTTTCTGTTTTTAAACTTTTTCGGGTTTTGGTTTTAACTTCTTTCGTTTTTTTCCCATTGGGTATTATTTTATAGCCATAATAACTGCCCCCAACAGCAGAAAGGGGGCCCCAAAAAAAAGGGGAAACAGTTTTAAGTTAAATATTCCATGAAGATTTGGGGCCCCTTAAATCAAATGGAGTTTTTATAGCTGGCATTAAATTCAACTTGTTCTGGCGTTGGCGGTGTTATGTTTTAAGGGGATGAGTTTTTTCTGTAAAAAATTAATTTTTTTTTTTTTTCCACTTGCAAATTTTTTTTCCTGCTTAAAACACGCCAGGATTTTTAAGGGTTTCTCCCCTGATTCGGGTTTTTTGGTGTTTTTTTGGTTTGGGTTTAACTTTTCCACCTGTTTTCAATTTTTTCCGGGTTTCTGATGATTTTCCAGTTTCGTTCATTTTAAAGGGAAAAATTTAAAATTATAGATTAAAAGGTTTTAAACCCCATGATTAATGGCGATAACAATGTTCCAAATTATAGTTAAATCACGGGCCTGGGGACTCAAAAGGGCTTTTTTTTAAAACTGGATTTGCGTTAAATCATCGTAAGATCTTTTTCCCGAATCAATGGGGGGCAAATTATGATAGTTTAGTGAAACAAATAAGAACCTTTTTCCCCCAACACTTTTCCCCAAATTCAAGCCCCCAGCTGGGGGCTTCAAAACCTGTTATGATACTTTTAAAATGTTTGCGGCGACATTGTTGAAAACTGTTTTAATGCTGAATTCAGTTCCGAGGAATGTTTTTTTTTTTTCCCACATGGGTTAAAAAATACGCCTTTCCTTTTTGGGATAATAGCTTGGTTTTTTCAGCTTGGTCATTTATTGTTCAGGAAATTTTGGCGCCCTTGGGACTGTTTGGAGTCATCGGCTGGGTTATGTTTTTTATTAAATTTAATTATTTTTTTTTATAAAAATTTTGGGAAACCCAAAAAACATTTTCCAACCCTTTTTTACCTTCTGCTGTTATTGGAGGGGGTGGGGTAGGATACTCAATGTTGGTAAAAAACTTGGGAAGAAATTTAAAACCCGCAGATCTTGGCAAAAATAGACTTTGAGGATTCGCAAAGTGAATTTCTATAATTTCAGTTCGGTTGCCCCCGAAAGATTTTTTAGTTTTAAAAAAGGGGAATTAAATTTCCCGAAAAATATAAAAATGTAAAAAAAAAAAAATAAAATTTATAAAAAATGGCTTCACTCCAATAATGATAGGCGGCGCTGTTTGGGGGAATGCGCTTGCTTTTAGCGGCAGTTTAAATTTTGCATTTAGTAAAAATGCGGGGGTGACGGCGAAAAGGGAAAAAACATAAAAAAGCTATGGGGGCAAAAATAGCAGCTGCACAAGACGCCTTTGAAAGGCAGAAGGGGCCTTTGCAGTTATAGTTTTAATTTAAGACCCCTGAAAGAACAGGGGCATGCAGGGTTAAAACATTTTAAAAAAAGTTGACCAAGAATAAAAGAATATTTTTCTGTTAAAAGGCAAACTAGTCCAGACATTGCCCCCCCCAAAATTTAGTGACTTTTATCAACCATCAGAAAAACCCAAAAAATGCAAGAAATTTGGTTTATTTTTCGTTGGGATGACCGTTGTTTTATTTTGTTGGGACATAATATTGGCTGAGTTTTAAAAAGGGAAAAAAATTTATTATTCGCCAAAAGGATATTGGAAGGGAATTTTCGGGCCCAATCAAAAAGCTAAGCCAAAACAGCGGGTGTCGTGGGAAAAAACAGCAAAAGGGAAAGGTTATCTAAAAAAAAGCGAATTTTGGGAAATTTTTTTACCGGCCCCCCAAAAGAATACAGAGGCCACACTTTGTGAAAACAACTCCAAAAAGACACCCCTCAAATGGGTTTTTTATATTTACCCCCCCTAGGATTAGCGGGAAAAAATTTAAGGACGCAAATACCCGTCATTGACCCTAGCTTTTAAGATACAAGATGCGGAAACCATTTTAAAACAAAAGAGTGCTTCTGCTGTTGCTGTTGCCCCTACAGGGGGGAAAAATCAAAAGAGGCCCGCTAAATTATCCCCCCATGATTCAAATCGACGATGGAAAAAGGGAAATTTTAAAGGGGCCCAAATGAATCAATTATTGTTAAAACATAGAGGTTTCCATTTTGAAGAGGCATTCCCGGGGGTTTTACGATCCAGGCTTTAGTTTAAAAAATTTAAAAAAAAGTTAGCCCCAAAAAGGGCTTTTTTTCCTACCAGTTCACAGAGAGGGTTTCTTGACAATTCTCGCAACACAGGGAAAGGGTTGAAGATGCCCCCAGTTTTTTCGCGCATGGAAAAAATGAAAAATTTAAAGGGGTAAAAACAGTTTCAAGAATCAAAAAAAAAACAATAAATGTTGTGAAGGAAGGGGGGGGGCTTCATCCGGCAAAAAATATTACCCTTTGGTTGAAAATAAAAGGGACCTTTTTTTTACCGGGGGGGGCAGAAGGGGGGCACTCGCTTTAGGGCAAAAGATCCAATTTGGGGGTGGGACCCGTACGAAATAAAAAAAAATTGTTTTAAAAATGAATCCCCCCCCGGGGTATTTTTTACGAGAAACTGACCAAAAAAAAACAAAGCTCCCCAAAGATTTTTGTTGGGAAAAAAGGGAAATTTCAGGGTAAATTCCCCCCAGCACAGTTCCCCTTTAATTAATTTTTTCGGTTTTTCCGTCCCAAATTTATTTTGGGAAAAATTTCCGGGTTTTAAAAAACACCCCTTTTGTGTTTGTTCTATTAAGGGCTTCTTTGGGTTTCAAATTTTTTGTGTTGAAAACTTGTTGATTAGTCGCCCGTTTTACGTTGTCATGATGAAAAGTCTTATTGCCAAAAAAAGCTTCTTTGTAGTTGTCATGTGATATGTTTGACTGCACAACGCTGCGAGATATTCCCTTTGCTTTCTTAATGATTTTCTCCTGGCTCGAAATACTGTACATTTTCGACCTTAACCCCACATACTCCTTGATCACCTTTCCAGATAATTCATCCTTCATCTTTCCTAAAACCTTCTTATTAACGGATGAATGTAAAGGCGAATCTTTAGGGTAATCGGACGTGTCATACCATCCTGCATGCTCTTTAGCTACTTCCATTTCCATGTCTTTATAGATATCTTCAGTAGGAATATCTATAACAAAACTATCAGTATCTGTGTAAAGTACTCTGGACTCAGGATACGAGGGCTTAAAGTAGTCATAAAGAAATTCTAACATCAAAAGCTTTGATAATTCTAAAAACAGTAAACCCAATAAATACAGGTTTGTCTAATTTGACTTTCTTTTTTTTCATCATTATGCCAAAAAGCTGATCATGAAATCTTTTAAAGTCCTGATAATTAGGTTTTGAAGTCAGCTTAATTGCTTCATTCTCTCTGGTGACCAATCTGACGTCTTTACGCTTGTGCGGATTCTCCATAGTCTTTCCGAAACAGCTGTTGTTCATCAGCTTGAAAAAGTCTTTTTCTGAAGCATCTGCGGATTTAGTTCTGAGATCAGTGTTCTTCATGATGTATGGTTTCATGAACTGTTCTTGATCGAAAGCAATTATACGATGAACAGCTGTCAACTTTAAACCATGTCTTAAATAAAATTGTAGAAGTCTGTAATGACAGACATAATTTTTTTTGCCCCGAAGATTAGGCACAAGTTTAGGCGGTTCTCTTGGATCCATCTTTAGACTTTCTGCTGCTAATGGATAGTCATTATGCAGGTCATGGAGTTCATGAGGATATTCTAAGTCAACTTCTAGAATGAAACCACGCTGTTGATTGGGCGTTAAACTGCCCAACCACTTTAATGCCTTTTGATATTATTCGTACCTGTGTACATTTTAAAGTTACGTAATGGAAGTGATTGCGCCATTGCCCAACCATACAGATTGTTTGCGTCTAAATACATGAGATAGTTAGACCTTTTACTTGGATCATAGTTGTCCAAGTATTTGTTGTTTGCTTTACAGTAATGGTGCGACGCCATACTAATTCCTCCACGCAATCCGTTTTCAATCATCTGAATCATTGGTAAATCTGACAATAAATCAATCTGTACTCCAGTAAACTTTAAAGAAAGCGTCCCAGCTCATCCCGGGCGCAGAAATATAATGCGCAGGATCCAAACTGTAATGTTTCATGCAGGTCTTTCTATAATTTTCAAAGACGTCCGCCAACAAACATACATCTGCCATTAAATAGGAGTCATGATAGTCTCCCATCGTTTTACACTCTAACTTTTGCCACGCATCTTGAGCATGCTGGTAATTAGAATCACTGATGTCCTTTCCTCTAAGACTAGAAAAGAACGCGCCTTTAGGAGGAAGCGTCTCTTCGTCAAACCTTTCCCAACTGTTCATGTACTCATAAGGGTAAACACCCTTTCTAATAAAGCGTTGAGTCAAAATATTCTTCCGTTATTGGGCAGGACTTTAAGGACATAGCCAGTGCCTCTAATGAGCCCATCATGTGCTGCATAGAGTCGTAGAAAGACATGTTATTTAAAGTGAAACACATGTACTTTTCTGATGACTGTGCAATGCATGCTACCCTGAAGGCGCTGGTTACTGCTTGCATTATAAGGTGAGAGTCATAACCTCGTAAGTTGTGAAAGAATACAGGCAGCTTCCATGTCTTTGGATCAAACTTTAGTTGAAGATTGCATTTTACTGTGCGCTGCACCTCTAAACTTCCCACTAATGTGATCATGGTCTCTTACTGTGGGGTTTACACTCTTGGGCGTTAGCTCTAAACCGCAAATCCAACAATGCGTGGCTGAGTCATACTGTTGTTGGTCTTCAGGCGTCATTATGATTTCAGATAAGTTTAGATTATTAGAACAGTCATTACGCACTTTCTGCATGCGTTCTAAGAAGTATTCTGCAGCATCTGGCCCTCTATATAATTCTGGCTCTGAATAAACGCCATCCGACCTAACAATAATGAAGGCAAATGAACAAATCTGATGATTACTCATTAAGACTGTTTTTCGAAGTTTTTGTGGCGCTGGCCCTTCATAAGGAACAATGAGTGATTCAAAGTCTGCGTAAACAACATATGGAGAATGTTGCAGCCGTTTCCCCAGTTCTTAAAACTAACTTTAGACCCGGCGGGGCTTTAGTTAGTTCTGTTTTACAGTCAACTGGGCCGATACAATGTTTCTTATGTTCGCTCGCGGCTTGAACAGATGGCATTTTGTTAAACATTTTCTGCAGAAATTCTTGTTTGTGCCCATCTTTTGAAGATGCTGCATTAGTTTACTCATTGTTCGATCAATGTATAATGTGGCAGCCCCGCTGGTGAAAACATTAGTAGTAAGTCAACATGATTTTTGTCTGGCTCGCCAATCGTTGGACTGTTTTTGGGAAACATTTTAAATTTGGGCACCAAATCTGTTTCCTCATCCCATGTGAGACATTAACAGTTAGGGGTTTTGTTTTGTTCTTAAAACTGATCAATTTGATCTACACTAACAGAAAGGATTTTCCACTAAAGTTAAGTCATTGATTAAGGGCGATAGTTAGACACTCTCTCTGCGTTTTTGCGGGCTTTAATGCAGCCTTGCAAGAACACACCACATAAAAACATTTGTTGTCTGTATTCTTTATGTTTAGAACTGCTCTTTTTCCCAAACTAATGCTGGGGGTAGTGGAATGTAAGCCTTACCAACAATCGGCGCATACTTAGCCTGTTTTAATCTGATCTCTAAGACTTCGCCCTCTGCCCAAACCAGAGCCTCTCATTTGGCTTCTTCACCGCAGCGTCAAACTGTGTAAGCAGTTCGTCCTGCCCAACCCGGTGTTAAGTCATTATGAGAAGAATAGTCTGCTGTTTAGTTGAGACCCAGACTTCTGGTTTTCTTCATTTATTGTTACATAGTCGATTAAAACAGCTAACATTATTTTAAACCCTGGCGGGTCTATTGTTAGTTTACTTGGAACTTGAGAAATAGCATGTACAACGCTTGCCCGCACGTTTGCTGGATCAATGACTTCTAGATCAATATCATTCAGGCTCTTGATAAACGCTCTCTCTCAAGCATTCCTTCAAAAATTCGTCTTGCCCTTCATATATCTTAGCCATGTTGGCTTCTTTTCTAACTCAAAATATTATTTAAATTAAAAAAAATACTTAATCAGAACCATATCAACGGTCTTTTTGTGCTTGGACTCATAAACTAAAGTATAAAACACCTTTTGGTGTTGTTAAGTGAGCTGTTTAGAACAGAGTTTAATGTCTCGTTTACTTTTTTTAAGATTCCTTTTTTTTTCTGCTCGGGCTGGCTGTTGAGAAAAACTTGTCACCGCCTTTCTTTGAAGATCAAACTTTTGTCTTTTGTAGTCATCAAAATCGGCCTGTAAACGATTAAATTTTTCTTCCGTGATGTTTGAGTCAACAAGCGCTTTTTTTAAATTGTCAGTTTAAACGAGCTAAGTTAGCTGTTATTAGTTGAACCATAGCTGTGTGTTTTTGGAGTTTAGTTTTTATTTTTTTGTAGCAGCACCTCAGCTAATGAACACAGGCCAAGAGCTAAAGACAAACCGCCTAGAGGTAAAGCTGCGGGTGCGCCTATGCCCGTTGCTAAGAGACCAACACTCGTTCCTGCTGATAGGGCGCTTATAGTCGATGCTCCCAGTTTTAAACATATGTAACAGCTTTAAAAGGCAGCAGAATCCCTTCGTTTGGCTTTGCTGTATTTTAAAAGGTCTTGCTCTAGTACTTGCTGCATTTGCGTAATGTTGGTTAATCTGAAGGTTTTTACTTCGGGGGTTTCTATAACAGCAGAATTGCCTGCTATCTCTTCTTTTGGCGGCGCTGTAGGCACATTTGGATAAACCTGAACAGACATGCTTTTTATAAAATAAAAATAATTTGTATTGTAATATCTTTTAATCTGTTATTTTCAATATTCACGCGCATCAATATTAAAAACAAATGTACATTAAGCGGTTTATCGGCTTCTTCTTCTTTATAAATTTTGAATGTTTTTTTCCGTCTCTCACGCTCTCCCGCTTCCATGCAACTGATTATCCTCTGTTGACCTTAGGTCATCCATAAACCGTTTTTTGTTGTTAAATAATCATCAAGCCTAACATTGTGAAGATGTAAATCTTTAGACACAAGGTTGCTGTTGGATTTCTACCCCTCCCACCCCCAAACAGTTTTCTTATTTCGTCAAAATGATGTTTAAGTTTAAGCCCGCTAGCGTAGTTTTTGGTTAGGACTACCTCAATCGAACATTGTATTTTCGTTATTTTTGGATTAAAAAACTTTTCACTTCCTCTTTTGAACGGTTCTTCTCTTCGCACAGCAATAAAATACCTTTAAAGTGATCTTGCTGAGACGCTAAAACTAAAATTCCATATAGTGTCTGCCCTGTTCTAGGATATGTTGTTTGATGAATCACTCTTTCGTAATATATTGTAATTTTGACTGATATTGTTGCTCAATTTAGCCTTGCTAAATTAGGGTTGCTAACAACGTCAAACTCTAACGAGATGTCAGAAATGCTGTACTTTGCTCCGGTGTCTGATGATTTGAAACGCGTTTGTATTCATTAAAAGTTAGTTCATATGACAATCTGTCTTTTAATGCTCCTGAAAGTACGGTGCATGCGCTTTTAACAACTCAAAATTTTAAGGGAATGGAAAAGCGATTTCCATACGCCAAAATTTACAGCTGCATGCTTTTTGTTGTCTTTAACATCTGCGGCGTCTATTCTGTGTTTTAGTCCATCATCATTTTCATTCCTTTGAAACGCAAGATCAGCCCTTTCATTCTCGGTTAGCCATAGATCAGAATAGGTTAAAAATATGTCTGCATTGTGTAAAGAAAATACTTCTTGCCCTCAGTTTTACAGAAATTTTCTTAACGATTGCCCGTCCCCCAAAATTTTGGGCAAAATGTCCTGTTTGGGGCTGTTTCTGATGCGAGTTCTATTTGAAAGTAAGTCGTGCGAGCCTGGCACAATCACTTCATCCGCTCCCCAGGTCCGGAAATTTGACAGTAAGAATTTGATCTGCATCAATAGTAGATGGATTATTTGGAACAGTAATATTCCGTTTATTTCCCTTCACGCCAAGGGTTCTTTCAGTCTTCATGCGGGTCAAGAATCGAGCCATATTGCATGTAACATTTTTTTATAAAAAAAAAAAAAAATTAATTATTAAAGAAACATGGCAGGCATTGAAGATGAAGATTATGATGTTTTTGATCGTGGAGACGACATGAGTGATTCCCCTTGGGAGCGGCATCGCTCGGGGCTCTCATTGCATGATGAATTAGCAGAAATCGGGAGTACATTACCAACAAGTCGGTATAAATTAAAAGAAAGTAAGGTCAGTCATTATACCAAAGTTTAGGCCAAGAACCTCCCGAATTATAGACCCTAATGATTTTGAAGTAAAAGATGCCCATTTGTTTGTAGGAGCAACCAAGGACAACTTGTTCAGCTTACAACTAAAAAAGACCCATCAAAGTTTTTGCCGTGGGTTCAATTAGAAATAGACTCAGTGTGAAAGATCAAAATCGCCTTGGGCCCTTTTTTAGGCCAAAATTAAGGGCGGAGGCAGTTGCTAAACTTCAAAAACACTGCAAGAACTCCCAACAGATAACCAAAAAGCAAAACATGGAAACTTAAAGAATTAAATCAATCAGCAGGCGAATAAAAAATACAATAGAAGCAGAAACCAGTTTTTCAGAAGAAACGCGTTAAAGACTATACACGACTCACCGCTACCCATGCGAGAAATAGCGGCCTTGATCATGCTTTAAGAAGGAAACAGAGGCGAAATTAACAAACAATTTAGCAAAACTAGGTGAACTAGATGGGCATATAAAAAGAGAAAAAGAAAAAACTCGTTGAGGCTGATGACGCCAACTTAGGGGATGATATTAAGAAGAATAGCCCAAAGACTAAAAGATCTTGAGCAAGAAAGATCAGCAAGACGAGAAGTTTTGTTACTAACCGAGAACAATTACGAACTCAAGTGAGCAGAATAAGAGAAACTATTTCCAAAGAATTTTATATGAAGACACAAAAGCTAGCAGAAAGAATAAGAACACTGTTTAGAGAGCAAGGAGTCACATTAGTAAGCGTTTATAAAAGGCCTTAGGATTTGCAATAAGTACACTGGTGATGGCTATTACAGGCGGCGGTGGACAACGCCCAGTGCCTCCGCCGGGCCCTCTCCTGATAAATCATGGTAAAAAAACAGCTTTTATCATCTTGCGAGTTTATTAAAAAAAAGTAGCTAGTAAAAGCTATAGACTCTTTACCTGGTATATTGGAGGTATTGTTACTGGCTTTTGTCTACTGCAAGCAAAATAGTTGGGTTTTGGCCGAGCACTTATGGACATTAGTTCTCTTAATAGTTGGGTTACTATTTAGTAAGATAAAGACCAAGTAATCCTATGCCAGTTAATCCAAGGACAAGCGCTGTCTTTTCATATTCATGGGCATCGCGAACAGAGTCCGCGACTTTGCTGAGTCTTCAATGGCCTTTGGGCTTTGGGGCCGCGGGATTGGATGACTTATTCTTGGGTGTTCTTTTATTGTTTGTAATATTACTGCCCAGAATTATGTCGTTTTTTTTCCCCAACCCCTTTTGTTCATTGCCTGCTATAAGAATTTCATTATTATAGTTTATTATTGTACCTATCTGGAGTCTGAGGTCAGAAGGCAGCATGTATAAACCAGTGCCAACAGCAAAGTCTACTTTCGATCTTGCGTATTGTAAAACATGTTGGTACCTTTGATACTTGAAGGTAAAACAACTGTAGAATTAATGGCATCTTAAATTTGCTAAGTATTGTTTTGCGCGTCAAAGCCAGTAGAAGGATCAGTTTGCTTGATTTTTGCCTGTGCTTGCGAGCCTAGCAACACCAAAACGTAAGTACGAATAGAGTCGTTTATTCGTTCTTTTCCCGCTCTAGTTGGCCCTTAGAAGTGTCTAGATAAAGTTCCCTGTTTTTATGCTCTTGCGTAGGCCCCCTGACAGTTTGCCTAAAAGAATTTTGAAAGAGGATGCCAGTCAAGTTATACTTTTTGTGCGTGCCGAATAAGGTCCCTAGGCCATGATTATGATCCAACTTTTGTCTAAGTCTGTCTTTTGTTAATATAATCGACAGATCCTTTCAAAAGCCTTATGTTTTTTTT